>PVJX010047079.1:0-12025 GCA_004027295.1 Dolichotis patagonum | reverse complement strand
CCACCACGCAGGCCGGCCCTGGGTTTAATCCCAGGACCCCCTTCCCCCCTCCCCTTTCAGGTAGACAGATTCACTGCTCAGCTCACCAAATTCCAGCATTGCTTCTGGGCGGCCCCTTCCTGGCTTGTGAGTCCCCAGCATGAACACAGTGTCCCCACCAGTGCTGGCCCCTCTTTGGCTCACCCCACTCAGGATTGGCCCTGGGCCTCTGGGACTCTAACCACTACTGAGCATCTCAGGAGTCTGCCTGGGCCCAGGGACCCCCCCCCTCACCCCCTTAGGCGGGAGGAGAGAACAGAACCCACCCCCAGTGCAGCAGCGCCCTGGGTGAGAGCACCTGGCTTCAGCCCCAACCCCTGCCCATCACTGACCCAAGCAAGCCTCCCACACCTGCCTATCCACTTCCAGCTTCCAGTATTCAGAGCTTGGGAGGGGGCAGCAGAATGGTGCCCCCCAAATGGTCCTTGTCCTGGTCCCCAGAACCTGGGGATGTCTCACCTTCCGTGGCCCAAAGGATTCTGCAGTGGGGATTAAGGACTGTGAGGCTGGGGATTGTCCGGATTAGTGCTGAATCAAATGTGCAGATGGTCACTGGTTTAGACCGCACCCTTAGCACCAGGCCCGCAGGCCAGAACAGCGTGCACTCGGGCTAACAGTTTCAGGGCACCACGACGTGAAAACGAGTTTATCTGCTCAGTCACCAGGAGGCGGTTTTAGCTGGCCAGACCGGGAAATCCCCTCAGCTCTAAGCAGTCCAGGGAAAAAGAACTTTGAAATGACCGTCGTTTCTGCTTTCTCCAGCCTTCTGCTGTCTACAGAGTCAGATTCTCTGCTCACCCCAAGGGGTATACCTGTTCTGACAGAAGGAGGTGGTGTCCAGTTACTAAACTGCAGCACCTAAAAACCAACTAGGATCTCAAACCAAATGTGTTGTAATTTCGTCTTTTGCCCGTTAGGGGGGGCCCAGTGTCGGCGCAGGGCTTCCTAAACCTGGGAACCACTGGGGTAGTGGCTCATGCTTGCCTGTTATCCCAGCACCCTGGGAGGCTGAGGCAGGAGAATCACAAGTTAAAATCCAGCCTGGGCAATTTAGTCACTTAGCAAAGACTCGTCTCAAAATTAAAAGATAAGCTAGGCATGGTGGCGCACACCTGTAAACCCTGCACTCCGAAAGCTAAACAGGAAGATCATTGCAAATTGGAGGCCGACCTGGACCACAAAGTAGTAAAAGGGCAGCCTGAACTGCATGCGATCCTATCTCAAACAGACAAAAGCAAACACTAAGCCCACCCTGGGGTTGAAGGACCTCACCAAAGGCCGGCAATCTGATTTTTTTTTTTTTGTATTGGGGATTGAAACCCAAGGTTTTGCAACCGAGATACATTCTAGATGTTTTGATATTTTGAAGCGAAGTTTCGCCAGATTGCCCATTCTGGGCTCAAATTTGGCGATCCTTCTGCCTCAGCCTCCCAGCCTGCTGCTGGGCTGACAGGCACACCCGACGCCTGGCCGGACTCCAGGACTGAGATAGCAGTGCAGTGCTCGCCTAACGTGGGCGATCGCCTGGGTTAATCTTCAGCGTCGTAAATAAGATTTTTAAAAATGTGTCGGTTGGGACTTGGGGCATGGCGTGCGGTGGTTGCTCACAGCCCATGGGGCTGGAATCGCAGGGGACGGGGCAATCGAGGTCTTGACGCAGGACTGGGACCCGAGCGTCCTGTGGAAGAAGCGCCAGCCAGGCACGTGGCGCAAGGATTCAACGCCAGGCGCACTCGCGGCAAGGGCCCCGGTGGCCGAAGGAGCCCTCAGCCGGCGGGAGGAGACCTGTCAAGGAGCTGGGAGAGCCGCGACCGCTGCTTCGCCGGCCGCACTGTGCGGAGAGAACTCGGAAGCAGCGGCCGAGGAAGCCGTGTCCAGCCCGAACAGCGCGTGAAGGACTAGAGCGCACGCGCGCCCAGGCCTGGGGCCCTGCCCCCTGCTGCGCGGTGATTGGCGTTCCCGCCACTGGGGCGGGACCTGCGGGCATGCGGGGGAGGGGCCTGAGCCGCGGCTGCGCAGATGGGGCCCCGCGCGGGCGGGTGGGCGGAGCGGCCCCCCGAGCGGGGGCTGGCGAGCGCGGGGAGGGGGCCGAGAGGGCGGCAAAGCCGGCGCGCGTCTGGCTGGGGGCGGAGGGCGGGGGTCCGAGGGCCGGAACAGCCGCGGTAAGTGGCGGTGACGGAGGCAGCTGAAGCGGCGGCGGCGGCAAGCGGGGGTCCCAGCGGCGGCGGCGGGCCCGGAGCCGGGCCGAGGAGCCGGGCGCGATGGAGCGGAAGAGGTGGGAGTGCCCGGCGCTCCCGCAGGGCTGGGAGAGGGAAGAAGTGCCCAGAAGGTCGGGGCTGTCGGCCGGCCACAGGGATGTCTTTTACTATAGGTGAATGAGCGCGCCGGCCGCGCAGGGCCCCAAGGGGTGCCTCCCAGTGGCCTCTGCGGTGGCCTGGGCGCCCCTGTCCCGGGCTGCGGCCTGGGCCGTGCGTCGTGCGTGCGAACGTGCGTGGTGCGTGCGAGCGTGCCTGCCCTGCGCGCGGCGGCTCAATGCGCGTGCGCCGCGCATGGCGCGCGTCCGCAGCCCTCGGGCTGGCTGCTGCGGTGGTCTTTGTCCCGGCGCCCGCAGGGAACGCGCGCGCGCTGTGCGAGGGGCGCTCGGCTGCGGCCAGACGCTGCTGGGAGGCAGGGGTGGGGGCTGGGCTCTCCCTTTGGCGTCCCAGTGGGGAACTTCCCGGACTGTGCGGAGTTCGGGGCGGGTGTCCAGGCTGGCGTTCGGGAGAGCAAGGCTCGTTGCGGGGGACTGCAGAAGGCGACCTTAAAATGTAAACGCCCAGACCCATCACAGTCGTGGGAATGGGCTCCTTAGGGTGCGTTTTAAGGGACACCCTTGTGGGATGTTCCAGCGACTCTGTCCCCTCGTTGGTCACCTGCCTCTAAGCTGGAGACCGTAGATGACTGTCAGAGCCCCGTAAATATTAGCCTTTGCGTTGCTGCTGCCGGTCATCCGAGGCTTTCAGGATCCGCCTTACCCCAAATTGGAACGAGTGGCTGGTCTTGGCTTGGGAAGACTGGCAGGGCAGAACAAAGAGTCGCCGTCTCCCGTCTCAGCCCAGCCAGCACCTGCTGTTTGTCACCCCACCCCTTCTCAAAGACCTCCCCATCCGCATTTGGTGCTGGCGATGGGACCCAGGGACTCACGCTGGCCATTGAATGCCCTCCCCAGGCCCCGAAGATGCTTTTGATTGTGAGCCGGCTTCCCGTCTCTGCTCCCATTGCTTCAATGTGAGGGCACCTGCCTAGGGCGCGGGGTGCAGCCGAGACTGGGGGAGAAGGTGTGGGTCTGCGCACCGCTGTGGTCTTAGTTATTTGTTGTCCCGGTTGTTTGGGGAGATACACTGAAAGCGGCTTCGTTTTGAAGTGTGGCTTGTCCAGCAGGTGTTGGTTTCAAACAAGCCCAGGAGCAGCAAGGGGAAGTGGTACTGTTTGACCCTAAAGCTGTACCGTAGTTGGCTGGGACCCTGACCGGTCCATCGTTGAAGAGTGGGGCCGGAAGCACTTTGCCTTCACTGCCTTGCCCCTCCCTCCCAGCTCTTCGGAAGCTGAAAGCTCTGCCTTCCAGGCCAGTCTCTGCCAGAACCAGCCCCATCCTGGCTTCAGTCTTCCTTGTGAACCTGAGTCCCTCTCTGTCCCTGTGTCTGGTCCTTCGTCAGTTTTGTGTTTTTGAGACAAGGTCTGTGTGCTTTATGTAGTTTAGGCTGGCCTTGAACTCAGAGGGATCCTCCTGCTTCAGCCTCTAATGCTGAGGTTACACACATGCGCCCCCATGCCTGGCTTTTGTTAAATTAACAAATCCCTCTACAGTGCTGTGTACTGAGCTCAGTCAAGGCCAGCCTGAGCTGGGGGCGCTGCTGGCCCACAATAGCCGCTCAGCTCGGGGAATTGAGAGCGTCCCTCTCCTTGTGACAGCCAGGACAGCAGCTGTCTCCCTGTGCATGGAGGGTACTAGGATGGGGGACGGTAACAGGGTGTCTGGCAGAGGAGATCTGGGAGTCTCCCTCTGGGGAGGTGACCTTGGAGCAGCAAGGAGCCGTCTGGGCCGTGGTACCTGCCTGGCAGATGCCCCGGGAAGCTGAGAGCTGGCTGCAGCCCAGAAGCAGAGGCAAGGCCCAGATGGCCAGGGGTCTGAGATATCATCTGCCCCTTGTCCCCACCTGCCCTGGAGGTTGTCAGGGCCCCTGGGGGCTGGAGTGGGTGGAAAAATGCACCTGCAGCCCCTCCCCCATAGGAGGGACTAGCTAATCCCAAAGTGTTTTAGGGGCTTGGGATTCGGGTGCCTGCATTCATAACCTTTTTCAAACGTTCAGCGGTTACCAGGTGTGGTGTCACACTCCTTCAGTCCCAGGACCTGGGCGCTGAGGCAGGGGGACCACCGCAAGTTCGAGGTCAGTGGAAACAACCCCGATATAATTAATATTCCATCAACCATCCTTTTCTGTGCACAGCACAGTGGTTTTCAGTAATTCACAGCGCCGGAAGTTCTCATCCCCGCCAAACCCCTGTTGCCGTGACCCGTCGCGCCCTGGCTCCCCCTGCTCCTTTTCCTCGGCCACCATGACCGTCTGGCAGTTTGTTTGAGACAGGGTCTCACTGTGTAGCCCAGGCCGTGTTCAAACTTGAAGCCATCCTGCCTCGGCCTCTGGGGTGCCAGGATTATAGCTGTGCACTGCCATGCCCCGCGGGCATTTTCTAAAAGACACTTTTACTGCTACATGGTTCACCCCCTGTATGTATACTGGTGGGTGGTTTTTAGCACATTCTTGAATGATCAGGTCCTTATCTGTCTATTCTTGGGGCGGGGCCTCACTGTAGCTCAGGTTGGACTTGAGCTCAGTGTGTAGGCTGGGCTGGAATTTGCAGGGATCCTCCTGCCTCGGCCTCCTGAGTGCTGAAAATGACAGGCGGACACCACCACGCCCAGCCTAGATTCTGTTTTAGGGTGCTCTTAACTCCAGAAAGAAAACCCAGAGCCTTTCGTTTTTTCAAGTGGCCCAGGTGGGGCTCAAGACTGATCCCCACTCTCTCAGCTTCCTAGAGTACTAGGATGACAGGGAAGTGCCACTAAGCCAGCAACCCTGGCCTCTTTACATCTCCTGTGTCCCCGTCCGCTAAGCAGGTTCCGTGTGTGTGTGTGTGTGTGTGTGTGTGTGTGTGTGTGTGTGTGTGTGTGTGTGTGTCTGTCTGTCTGCCTGCCTGCCTGCCTTCCTGTGGACTGTGACGGGAGGGAAGGCCTTGGTGGCGGGCGTTTCAGGTTGTCCCTCCCCAGCCTGTGTTGGGGTCCATGCCGGGCCCTGAGGCTGTGGGCGCAGTCTGCTCGGGTGTCCCTGGCAGGCTGGAGACTGAGTCAGGGTCTGCGCACTGAGCAGCCCCGCTGCCGCTGCTGCGTTTTATTTCCTGTGACCCTGTGGGGGCACGTGCAGTCCATAGCCGGCAGGAGGGGCCAGGTCTCTGCTCTCGGGCCTGGTTCTGAAATGGAAGCGAAGTGACAATACAGGTGTGTGCGCTGTTGAGCAGGTCTCACGCCTCGGTCCCTGTGACCATGTGAAGAAGCGTTTTCCTGATCCACAGTCCTGCATACCCTGAAAAATACCCCTTGGGGCTCCTCACCGTCCCCCAGACGCTGCACACCCTCCCTGTCTCACATGGGGCCAGAGATGTCAGAGGGTTTGGCTCAGAGGTGGCCAGGACCGCAGGGATTCCCCCTCCCCCAGCACTTTGGGCCCTGACCCCGGGAGGCACCTGCCATTCGATTCATCCCAAAGGCCCTCGGTTTTCACCTCTGCAGCCCTGGTGACAGCCCCAATGGCCAGCCAGGAGTGGCGGTTCTTCCCCCAAAAGTGCTGCCTAGGCTTGGCACCTCCTGGATGCCACGGGGGTCAGTGGCACAGTTTGGCCTCCAGAGCTGTGCGGTGAGGAAGACCCATGGCCAGCTGTCCACAGCCGGGAGCCCTTGGGGTCAGCGTCCCACCCCCAGTTTTTTATTTTGAGGCAGGGTCTTGCTAAGTTGTCCAAGCTGTGCTGGAGCGAGGAATCCTCTGCCTCGGCTTTTAGAGTGCCGGGGTAACTGTGTGTTGTCAGCCCCAGCTGACAGCGCTCAGGAGCTGTGGGAGGGGCGGGGAGTCCCCCAGAGCTCCCCTGCCTTCGAGATCCTGGCCGCCAGCGCACGCACACCTGTGATCCTAAGCACAGGAAAACTTGGATTGTGGAGTAGCTTGTTTTGCGAGTGTTTCGCAAGACAAGCAAACATTTCTAACAAACTTTAACTTGATAAAGACTGGGTTTTGCAATGTGAGTAGCACCTGATACCGAGGGTCACATGATCACAACTGAGCCCGAGGTCCGCCCTCCCTCCGCACCCAGGCGCACACTGCAGGGCCATAGGCGACCGATCGGCTGTGCCCGTGCTCAGTCTCACCGGGTGTTTGGCAGAAATCGGTGATTGTTTCAGAAAGTTGGAAGGAGCCCAGGACCCGCACAGGTGTGTGCTCGATTACTTCAGAGCACCTATGGAGAGTCCTTGGAGCTTAGGAGCCAGGTGTGGTGACACTCACCTGTCATCCCAGCACTCAGGAGGCTGAAGCAGGAGGATCGCTGTGAGTTCAAGGCCAGCCTGGGCTACCTAGCCAGACCCTGTCTCAAAAACCAGTCTTTTGGGAGAAAACAGTAAGCTCAGGAATACTTTGCTTCCTGCAGATACGGACCTTTTGCTGCCTTGTTTCCAGTTACATTAATAAACCAGAGTTTATTAATCCTGCACTGCAGCCGTGTCCGTGTGGGGGCACGCGGTGGCCCCTGTGCAGAAAAGGTGGGAAGGCGGTGAGGTGGGGGCGGTGGGACGAAGGAAATCATGAAGAAGCATGAGCGAGGTGTGCAAGGGCTCACAGTGCCAGACGACAAGTCTGTATGCGGTGTCCCGGAAGACAGGAGGTGCCGACGCACAAAAGGGGTCCCCCGAACAGCGAAGCAGCGCCATGTGCTCCAGAGGCGGAGAGCAGTCGCCCTTAGTGTCAGTAAATAAGCAAGGAGCAGGTGACCCTGGGACCAAGGATGTCCGTCCATCCGTGATGTCGGGAGGCTGCCGAGAACGGTAGGGCGGGGTTCCAGGCACGCAGGGCTCACTTTCCTGGGGTTCAGGGCCGAGGCGGCTTCCGTAGCGCGAGAGGCCCTGGGAGGCCGAGTGTTTGGACGCGGAGCAGCTGAGGGGTTCGCTCCCGAGTTCTGGAAGCTTCCGGTCGTAAGTTTCCCTCCTGGAGCAAGGGTTTTGTTTGTTTTTTGGTACCGAGACTCGAACTCACGACCCCACGCTTGCCAGGCAGGCGCTGTGGCACTGAGCTAAACCCCCTGCCCTGGAGCAGGTTTTTAACTGTGACAAGATGTGCTTTTTGGGAAAAGAGGGCCTCCGGGACAGGAGCAGAGGGCGCGGCGCAGCGCCTGGCCACCGCCCGCCCGCGGTCGCGCTAGCGCAGGGAGGCGGCTCCCAGCCAGGCCCTGCCCCGGGACCCTTGGAGAATCCACCTGCGGCTGGGATAACGCGCCTGCGCACGCCCCAGGCTTGGAGGGTGACTTTCAGGAGGAATTCGGGTTCGGTGGGGTCGGGTTCCCCCCTCGCCACCCGCCCTGGCCTCCAGCCAGGCCATGCGAACTGTACACAGCTTCACATCCAACTGGGAGGAGGCCGGAGCAGCGAGCCTGTTCCTCCGGGACTTCTGCACACCTCTCACTGCACCACGAGCTGCCTCGAGGTCAGCAGCAAAGCCAGGGCTCACCGAGAGAGCCCTCAGTTCCACCCGGGGAAAACCGTGGCCCGACTGGATGTGGCATGGAGGGCGTCTGAGGAATCGTGTCCTGGGAGAGGGGCCCCAGCGCACGGCAGGAGAGCGTGGCGAGTTCAAGGCTGGCCTGGGCCACACAGGGAGGCCCCGCTCAGAAAGAGAAAAGCCACAACACAGCAGACTCACGAGATGTGGGAGATTCGGAAAAGCGAAAACTGTAGAGTTTTGTAGAAAAGAAATATCCGAGTGAGGCTAGCAGTGAGCGAGGAATCTGTCGAGTGATGACCCAGTGTCACCCTTCCAGGAAATCCTTAAGGAGGCAAAAGCAAGTGTCACTAGCTAAGCAGGTCCCTTGTTAAGGCTGCACAGAAAGAGAAGAATTCCAGGGGCCCGGGCAGGGACCTTCTTGGCAAGCACAAGGTCCTGAGTTCAGTTCCCGGTGCCAGAAATAAAGATTCCACTGAGCCAGTGGGCAGCAGCGGGGTCCCTTAGCGACAGTGAAAGTCACCCTGCCTGTCCTTTGACCCGTCACACCAGCCAGGAGGGTTCTCAAAGTAAGGCCAGGGGAGGGAACGCAGCTGAGTGGACAGCACCTGTGAGTTAGATACCTGGTACCCACCAAAAAAGTACAGGTCAATTAGTTTGTTTTTCTTTATATTTTGCGTCTTCATTTTCTCATTTTGCAGTACTGTTTGTTTTACAGCCTTTACTATTTTACTCCTTTTTTTTATTTTAGAGTACTACAGTGCTGTAATCATTTTTATACGCATGTTTTTTGGGTTGTGGAATGAATCGTCTTGAGTTCTCATTGCTTCTTATGGGTTAGCTGGCTCTGACACACCAGCGTTTCTGGATTATGAGCATCTTTCCAGAATGAATTAGCTGGCAAATCAAGGCAGTACCGTACCTGGGAGGCTGAGGCAGGAGGATCCCTGCCTGGGCAAATGAGTGAGGCCTCCTCTCTGGGCTGCAGGACACTTGCTTAGCACCTGCAAGACCCCGGGCTCCATCCCCAGCACCACGCACCCCCCACAAAAGCACCCCCGCCAGCGTGTCCCGTGATAGCACGTGTGTCCAGGTTCCCCCAAGCCCGTGCCCGGTGCCCGGGTCAGCCCCAAGAGTTTCCTAGCGCTTGCGCTGGTCTCCCGGCCTGAGGCGCTGAGCCCCCCCCCCCACGGGCGTCTGCTGGCCAGAGGGGCCCCCAGCCTGGCGGCGCTCTCCTGGCCGCCCCGGCTGCCCTGCCCAGGAGCGAGGCGCTCCCGACCTGACGGCCGCCAGTGGCATCACTGGACACAGCGTGCGCCCCAGGGAAGCCCCGGCCGGGCCGGCCGCGCTCTCAGCCCCGCTTCCTGCCGTGGGTTCCCCGCCCTGGGGCTTCCTGTCCCGGGTTCCCGCTCCCACCCGCCCGCGGCCCCGGTGGCCCCGACCCCTCTCCACGTCCCCCGGCTCCGGGGCGGGGCGGGGCGGGGCCGGGGCGGCGCTCCTCGCGAGCCCGCGCCGACCCGCCTGCGCCCGCAGCCCCAGCGGGAAGAAGTTCCGCAGCAAGCCCCAGCTGGCGCGCTACCTGGGCGGCTCCATGGACCTGAGCACCTTCGACTTCCGCACGGGCAAGATGCTGCTGAGCAAGATGAGCAAGAGCCGCCAGCGCGTGCGCTACGACTCCTCCAACCAGGCCAAGGTGAGCGTGAGGTCGGCGGGGCGGGGCGGCCCAGGTGCGGGCGGGGTGCGGCCGCCCCGCCCCGCCTCGCCCCGCCGGCCATGGCGCGCACGCGGCCCCCGGGGCTCCCCGCGCCGCTGCTCTGCGCGCCCGAGCGGCCCGCGCCCCGCCCCGGCCCGCCGCCCGGGACCCCCGCCGGCCCGGCCCGCCGCAGCGCCTTGTCCCCGCAGGGCAAGCCCGACCTCAACACGGCGCTCCCCGTGCGGCAGACGGCGTCCATCTTCAAGCAGCCGGTCACCAAGATCACCAACCACCCCAGCAACAAGGTCAAGAGCGACCCGCAGAAGGCGGTGGACCAGCCGCGGCAGGTGAGCCCTGGCTCGGCCACGCCGGGAGGCTGATGGCCCCCGATTCTAAGTGCGGAGTGGGGGGCTTCCGCGCCCCTCTGGAGTAGATGCTGGGGCTTCCGGGCAGGTAGTTTAAATACGGTGCTGCCCTCGGAAGGCTGAGGCAGGAGGATCGCCACCAGTCTAAGGCCAGCCTAGACTCCGTAGGGAGATTCTCAAAAGCCCGGGGTCTGGGGCAATAAAAGTGGGTGCAGCGGGCTGCGAGCCTGGCTCCCCTGCCCAGTGTGCAGGAGACACCGGGTCCGCTCCCAGCGCAGCCAACAGAGAAAGCGCGGTGCCTGGGCGAATGGACACTCAGGGCCTCCAGGTGCGCTGGGTGAGACCCCGAGGCGGGCAGGGGGGCGGGCGAGGGGCCCCTCCGCAGCGGCCTGCCCGACCCCGCCGCCCTTGCCTGCCCGCAGCTGTTCTGGGAGAAGAAGCTAAGCGGGCTGAGCGCCTTCGACATCGCGGAGGAGCTGGTCAGGACCATGGACCTGCCCAAGGGGCTGCAGGGTGAGCGCCCGCGGGCGTGGGCGTGCGGGCCTGGCCTGGGGCGGCTCCGCGGGAGGCCGCTGGATCTCAGGGCGCATACTTGGCCTTGCGGGGGTGGCCCGAGGCGTGGGCGGGGCTGGGGGGCCTTGGGGCCGGAGGGGGGCGCCCGCGCCCAGCGTTGCTCCCGGCCGCCTGCCGGGGGTTTGGTCTTGTTGCGGCCCCCAAATCCCTGCCGCTCCCCTGGAGCCCAAGCTCCCGGCTCCCCTGCTGTGTAGCCAGGACGGGTGCTGCGCTCGGGTGCCGTCCGAGGCCCGGTGCTGAGCGAGGTCCGTGCCGCAGGCGTGGGCCCCGGCTGCACGGACGAGACGCTGCTCTCCGCCATCGCCAGCGCGCTGCACACCAGCACCATGCCCATCACGGGCCAGCTCTCGGCCGCCGTGGAGAAGAACCCGGGCGTGTGGCTGAACACCACGCAGCCCCTGTGCAAGGCCTTCATGGTGACGGACGAGGACATCAGGTAGCCTGGCGCTGCTGGAAACGGGGTCCCGCGGGGCACATGCGGGCAGTGCCGCGGCCGGCTAGCTGCTCAGGAGACTCGGGGTGTTGCATGGGGACAGGTGGCCCGGGACAGGCCGCGGCAGGGGATCCAGGGCTGTGGGCTCGCAAGGCGGCCGGGACGGGAGACAGCTGCCTGGCAGCGGCCCTCGAGGCCGTGGGAGCCCTGGCGGCCAGGCAGGAGGCTCGGCGGGTGCGGTGGGCCAGGCCCACGCCCGTGTCCCCAGGAAGCCCGTGTCCCCAGGAAGCAGGAGGAGCTGGTGCAGCAGGTGCGGAAGCGGCTGGAGGAGGCGCTGATGGCCGACATGCTGGCCCACGTGGAGGAGCTGGCCCGGGACGAGGCGCCCCCGGACAAGGCCTGCACGGAGGAGGACGAGGACGAGGAGGACGAGGACGAGGAGGAGGAGCCCGAGCCAGACCCCGACCTGGAGCGCGTCTAGAGCAGGTGCCCGCCGAAGACGGGGCCCGCCGAGCACCCGCGCCTGTCCCCCGTCCAGGGCTCACGTGTCCCCTCTGCTCCTCCTCAGGTGCCCGCCTGCCCCACTCTGCGCCTGCGCACGTCGGGGAGGCCGAGCCAGGGTCCCCCTCCTGGGGGCCCCTCCAGCCTCAGGGTGTGGCCGAGGTCACCGCCCCATGGACCTGGGCCAGCGGCGTGTCCACCTCACACCTGCAGGACAGGAGACCCCACCACACAGGACTCGGGTCTGCGGCGAGCAGGACAGTGCCCGCGGCTTGCCCACTGCCCCGCACCGCGAGGCCTGCGCTGCCACGAACTGGAGAACGTTCTAGGGCCCGGCCAGCAGGCCAGCCCTTCAGGACCCATTGCTGTGGCCCCGCAGCCCCGCAGCCCCACGGCGGGCAGAGGTGGGACCCCGGAAGGCGGATTTCTCTCAATAAACAAGACGCCATGAGTGAGGCCGGGCCCTGGCGTGGCTGACCTCAGCGCCTGCGCCTCAGTCCCCTCCTGGACCCGCGCAGCCTGCTCTCTGTGCCGAGCCTCAGTTTCCCCTCCGAGCCTCTGACGTGCCCCTGGGTGGCGGCCCTGTCCTCCCCCGCCTCTCGTCCTGTGCCCAGGGACATTG
>PVJX010047078.1:0-12007 GCA_004027295.1 Dolichotis patagonum | reverse complement strand
GAGTCTTCAGTTCTGACAGGTGCGGGAGGCTGCCTCAGCATAGACCTGTTAGGCTTGAGAAACACACCCAAGACATTTCAATTTTCTCTTCTATCAAGAATTCCCATTGCATTTCACTTTCTCATAAAATAATTGAACAAACATTATGTAAACCTGAAGTTTTCAAATGTGCCAGTCTTAGAGCCAATTTGGTTTTCAACAAGAAAATCTTTAAGAATTTCCATGCTGTTGAGAATGTATTAATTTATGAATTGTGCTTTCTTGTGCCCTCCTGAAAGTAGACTCTGAATCAAAAATTGGGACACTAGAATTTCAGCAGAAAGAAGATTAAAGAAAGCTCTGGGATGGGAGTTTCAATGGGAACAAACAGAGTCAATAAAGTAGATACTAAGTGAGTTGTCACGTTGGGCATCTAAATCCCAATCTTGCTGGGAACCTCTAGAACACAGCAGAGATCACACCTCTGAGCTGTCCCATTTCCAGGGTGATAAAGCTGGAATATTTACCGTAGAATCTTTTCACCACTGAGTGCTTCTTCATACAGCATGAACTCCCTAGAATTCCTGCCTGCTTCCCACATGTATGAGGACCAGAACAAAGCCCTCAGGTGATGAGCTGTGAGTACTCACAATTGTACACTCTCACAGTGTGCTAGATGGCTGAGGGGTGACGAGGTCTGTGCATGCCACTGCTGGAGTCCGCTGGATGACTCATTCATTTGGAAAAGGAATCTCATCTTTCAAAGAAGCAGGGATTTTTATTCCTTCTTGTAATTTAATTGTGTGCTCCAAGTCAGCAGTAATGGTAACATGTATGCCCTCAGAAAACAGGATCTGTATTTCATTAGTTATAGCACTCTCCAAAAGCCTAATCACAACAAATGTTAAGCAGATATTTAACACTCATCTTGCAGTCAATGGATGGAAATGCTTTGGTGCGAACTATGCTTCAGATCCACTATAGAAAGCGCATTGCAATGGAGAGAAGCACCAGCTCTCTCATCACACTCTCAGGTGGTAGCCTGGCTCCACTCCTAGTTAAGTGTCTGACTGAGTGACAAGTGTCTCCACCTTTCTGGGTGTGGATTCTCTGATCTGTTACAGAAGTGTAATCAGAATCCCTAGGAAATTGTGTTGCCATGGGAATTAGGTGAGATAGTCATAGTAAACAATTATAATACATCTAGCCTATTAGGTGTAAAAGACCTTCTAATTACTAATATCACTGGACAAATGACCAGTAAAGTTGCCCAGCATCTAAAGTAACCATAGGAAGCTTGCTTGTACCGGTAGTAAAGTAAAATGGCTGTGACACCATCTGAGGCACACTTGTCAAAACTGATCACTTCCCAATCAGAGGCAGGCACGATTTTCAGATTTTCTCATTTTTTAACATTGTGTTTTCAAATGTTGAACTTCTTTGGCAAGAGGGCCTTGTGTTTTGAATTAGGAAGACACATTAACACCAACCACTTGGTAAAAATTTAAAGTAGGATTCCAAAAATTATATTCCAAATTTATGGATAATAAATTTTATTACACACCTAAATACCAACTGGGCTGTCACTTGGACTGTATTTGTATAGACTGCATTTCTATTAATGTCCCATTTATCTGATAATTGAAATGTAGATGTACTTTTTCTTTGCACTGTTAAATTCATACAGGGTAGGAAGCATCATGCTGGATGCTTGCGGACAGCTGAGCTATTTTCTGCCTTCAAACACAATGCTGATACATTGTAACTGGGAGGAAATTCATCCTGGAAGGAATTTTCATAGCCATTTTCAAGAATACGTTGTCATAATAAATAATTTTCAGTATGTAGCACACCACTTAAGCCTTTTCTTCTGTCCACAATGGAAATGAGAAACCACAAACCTTTGCGAATATACTTGAAAATTATCATTGATTGTTTTGTCTGGGCCAGACAATCTGGTCTTTTTATCTTTTGAGGGAGGCAGTAAAAACCTGTAGAAAAATCACTTGACTAGGGATAACGAAATTTAAAGTCTGGTCTTAGCTTTGCCTCTAAGCCTTTGATACAGTGATATCAAGGCCATATCACAGACAGTGTTGATAATACTTTCATTCAATGATATAACACTTTGGATAGGATCAGGGGTTTAGATATACCTGAGAAAACCCAGATAAAAGCCTGTGCATATGGGGTTGGAAACATAGCCAACAATTGATCATTATGTAGACAGGGATCTAAAATGATAGATTAAGGCAGGCAAGGAGGGCGTAACATATCCTGCACAGAGTTCAAGGACTATGATTTCTATTTCTGAAAACTTCACCATACAGTCTGACAACTGAACACGACAAGTAGCTAATGAAAAAAATCTTGTTTACTTAAGAGTGGTCCAGCAACAGGAGAAAAGCAGGACAGGGTCTCAGATTAATAGCTGTGGTAGCAGAAGGAAGGAGAAAAACAAAAGGAAACATGGATTACGGAACTTAAGTAATTTGTTGTCCAAAGACTCTGAATAATTCAAGTCTGAAGTTGCCAGTCAGGTTCCCATGCAACCTATTAATGGAAGTTAAGTTTATTCTTTTGACTGGAATCTCTCCATTAGAAGTAATCACAGATCCAGCCCCTACCAAGTGAGGAATGAAGTACATTGGTCATGGATGAAGAAAATGGAGATTAGGAGGGGTCCTTTTAGATTTTGACAGCCACTGGAGCTATGGTATCAAGACAGTGCTAGCAGCCAGTAGAGGAGGTGGAACTGTCAATTCTGGGGACCTTACAGGCAGCCATCCAGGAAGGATAATGTAGTAGCTAGAAGAGAAATTTCTCCTTTTCTTCACCTCAGTTTCTTTCACAATAAGATGACAGGATCTGGCTTAATGTCTCTTCTAGTTCTTTGGCTTCATCTCTACAAGGGATTCCAGAAGTGCCTCGTTGAAAATTTTTCTGGTTTTCTGGGATACTTTTTAATTGTGGAAACTGACATTGTATTCCCTCTTTTATAAAGGGTCTGCCTGAGTGTAACAGTGTTATAACAGGTTACCATATCCTGTAAAAATTACCTCAGCAGACCAGGCGAGGCATTCTGAAAAGTGAACTAGTTTTACATTACAAATAATTTTTCCATTAATTATGAGATTTTGGGTCTTAGGCTGTGGCTCTCTGGCTGTGCTATCAGCTAGCCAGCACCCAGGCCTGGATATTAAGAAGGGTGACAAGATGTGAAGCGGTCCCCTAACCCTAACAGTGAAAGGAATTATGAGAATTTGCCATAAATATAAGCCATTCCAAAAAATGAAGTAAAAGTAAAACTAGAAATGAGAAAGAAATTGGTGGAATATTGGTGAGAGGCAAAGCTGGAACCAGCTGATATTTATTGAGCACAATTATGTATCCTTCAGGATGCTAAGAGATGTTTGACCTCACAACTCTATTCTGAATTGTAAGCCATTACTTTCTCAAAGACTCTGTCAGACATTTCATATGCATTTCTTGCCTTTTAAAAGCTAGACTCTAATATGTTATTGCATTTTCTCCAAATTTTCAATTACCATCCAACTCCTTTCTTCAATCTCTGGAGATTAATATAGAAAATATATCACATATGCCTTTGATAGTATGTTAAACTTGCTCATATTCTTGTTCCTTTCTGAGATCCCTATGGCGATGGAGATTTCAATGAACTCATGAAAATCAGTAAGGAATTTACCTCCATATGCTAATGTGAGTTGGAGATAAAATCAAGTCTCAGGTGACAGAGACTGCATTTCATGTCTTTCATGAATCAGTAAGAATTTCAATTGTATCAACAGCCCTGTCCCACTGGGTCATCCTCCTGGCTGGATTCAAATCACAGTCTTTCGTCTGGGCCTGATTCAGTAGCCCATTATAGGTACAGCTCCAGACCATGGCCTTTCACTGCTCTAAGACCAGTTTGCAAATAAATAACTAGTTAAATGGTTTCCAGATGCTAAAATAAAAACTACAGATACAAACATATTACATTCAATTTCAAGGCTGTTTAAGGTTTTTACTGGGCCTAGAGAAGACAGCTATGAAAAAAACGCACATCACTTTTGCAGACCATACTTCATCAATTACTCCATCAGCAATAGCAATGTGGGAAATAAAGGGTGAAACTGAGTATAATAAAGCAATGGGGAAAATGAACACAAACAAGGAACAGAAATCACCAAGTGTCTTGGTTCCTTTTTCTCTCATTTCTGAGATAAAATACCTGGCACCCAAAATGATGGAAGGAAAGCTTTATTTAGCTTACAGTTTCTGGAGGTTTCAGTACATAATCAGCTGGTTCCAAGGCAGGGTGGCATGGCTAAGGGACAGATGCTCATCGCTGCTGTGGCACATTCCAAAAGCAGCAGGAGCAAAAATGACAAAAGTTAAAAGGGAAGAGCACGCCTCCTTCTCTCCCTTCTATTATATGCTGGTTACCTGTACCTGGGCCGGTACAGCACCCATACCACCAATCCCAGTGCTAAACAATAAACCAATCTCAAATGCTAGACTCAGCTGCCTTCAAAAGGACTGCCCCCCATGAGACCATGAGGCTGGGTGGGGGCATCCAAACACCAATCATAACACCAAGCAAGAAATTAATATTGACTCCCAGTTTTCCAGTGTACTGTTTAAGTCATTCTTAAAAATAAAATGTTTCTGGCCACTAATCAGTAAGGTTCAGAAACGTGACTCAATTTTCCTATAGTAATGAGGTTTTAGGACTTGTACATCTGTGTTCTTTTGCCTTTTCTTCCTTATAGTCTAACATATATTCCCAAGATGGCTTCATGAGAGATGATAGTCATGGAATAACAAACCTTCCTGTCAATCAGCACCAAAATACTGGCTTCACTGGCAACAGGCAGGTTGTATTTTGGCACTCAAATGAGGCAAGAGTTGAGTCTATTAGTCATCCCCAAAGTCACATGCCTGAGTGTATGAGCAGGGGCAAAGTGGGGACATCACAGAACTTGTAATAGCTGTAAATGAACTAACCATGAAATCAGAAACTGATTGCTTACTGTACTTAAAAATATATAAAACCAAAACCAAATTAGACATCAATAAAGGAAGGCATCTGAAAGAAATACCAGCTCGGGGAAGAGATTAAAGGATGAAGTTCACAAAAAGGAGACTGTCATTTGTTTTATGGAAGCCATGACCTTAAAATGACATAATCTCAATTATGTGTAAGATTTTAAAATGAGTGATTCATGATATTTCTTGCAAAGGTAGAAAGGAGAACTACATGGCTGCACAGAGCTATAAAGAACAAAACAAAATAAGACACTTAGAACTACTTCAATTTACTTTTATAGGAGAGGAGCAGACCATAAAGAAGAGAAAAATAATCCAGTCTCATGTGAACTCATTTGATACAGCTAAGAATGCTGAGTCAACTGTCCTTTTATAGTAATTCTTGCAAAGTCATAACAAATAATAGAAACTCTTTGGTTCCCATCATGTCATATGGTCAGTGACTTAAATAACCAGGAAGAGAGAAGCCCACAAGGTCTAGCTTGGGAAGTAGGAGAGAATGAGATGTAAGTGCCCCCCACCCAGCTAAAGCAGACAGAGCTTCTTGATGATTTTGTCAAACTGGAAGTACAGAGCAGGCATCTCTCTGTGTATGCCTAACACTAAGAGAGTTTTATATCTATATAAAAACCACTGCAGCTGTCCCTCACCACAGGAGATTTTAAACTCCATCAACACTTAACATTTTCTCTCACATTGGGTTTGTTTCTCATTGCCTCTGTCTCTGGAGGCTTTAATTCAGCCTGGTTTCAGACTGACAATTTGTGGTCTTGCTTTCTAAATTCAGTATCTTCTGGATCTATGCTCCTTCTTAAATATTTCTCATTGAATCCTATACTCCAATAAACCTTGCCTCGATATCTAAAACAGGCTCCCGATACCCCTGGCCCTGTCTCCCCAAATTTTAAGAATAATACTATGGATTCTACTGGTAAACATGTCTTCGTGTTGTATGCATACACTTTGTACCCAACATCTTCTCTCACAGGCCCAGACAAACAGTATGTGTCCTTAGCTTTAGGGAAGAATTAAATTGAAGATGTTGAAGGGAAGCCATAAAAAATAATGTGTTGGTCAAATTACCTACTGATGGAAAAATAACTGAATGGAGGAGAGGTTTAATTTGGCTCACAGATGCAGAGGACTCCAAAACAGGAACATAGTGGCAGAAGAGTATTGTCACAGCTAGGAAAAAGAACACAGAGACAGAGTGCCAGCAAGAAATGTACAGTACCATCCAAATGCATGACCCCTGCTAGGTCCTACCTCTTTACAGCACGTGTCAATAGATCAATCCACTTATGAGGGTAGTGCCTCTGTGACCTCTCCAGGAGCCAATCACCTCTCCAGGAGGGTTCGACTGAGACAGTGATTAAAATAAACTGGTATATATAGCATTAAAAAATTCTAAGCCAGCAATTAGGTGACCTGGACTCTATACCCACAAATGGCACCATCTAAATGAATTACTTTGAGAAAGCACCCTTCAGTTACAAAATTCTCATGTTAGACTCAGTCTCAAAGACTCCCTACTAGAAGCAGAAAAGATGAAATTTCACTATGCTGAAGGAATCAGAGGCACAGGTAGGAAGCAAAAGGTTAGCAAAAGTTCTAGTGAAAGAATCTTTGCATTTTCACTTGTGGTTTTCTGCCTCTGTCTTTGCTTCTGCCACAAAATTAAAGAAAAATGAAACATCAAGAGTTGCATTTTACATCCGTGAATAAAAAAGCCCTCCAAGAGACTTTCCATTCATGCATTCAGATTTACTATTTGGCAAAGCAGAGGGAACCTGCTGCCTTTATTTAAACTTTTGTCATCATCATCGTGAATATATTCAGAGGTCTCCCATGGGCTTCTGGATAAAATGCAGAATGGCAGCAAAAGTAAGCAAAGCAGCCTCTTCTTTGCTCGCCTCATGTCTGCATCATTCCTATTTAATATGTAAGGAATACCCAGAAGCCACAGCTGAGTTAAGTGTGAGCATAAATAAAGTGACAGTGCAGAAAGTGGGAAGGTGCATATCAGATTCCTCTCAACCTGAAATTACATTACTTCTGTGTTACAGAATTTCCCTTACCAGAAAGCCTTTGTAAAACTGGAGCGACAGCTCTGCAGTTAGAAAGAATTTGGTGTGAACTTTAACCCACACACTCGAGTACCTCTTCAGTGGACCCGAAATGTGCTTTTGTTTTTTCTCCTCAAAATGTAACCCCTCATGCCTAATGTAGAAAGCAGCGAGAATAACAAGGGCGAATATGACACTTGTAATATTTAGAATAAATTTAATCACCAGCCTCGTTTGGATAGATGTGGCTTGTCTATACAATAGTCAGGAAAGTGACTGAATTACAACAAACTATCCGTGTGTCACAGGTAGAGGCAGAGAGTTCAAAGGCTTGGGCCAATAAGTGGTACGAGCTATGGTAAGCTGATGTCTTGAAGCGCAGAAGGATCACACAAGCAGAAGGTCAGGTAAGACACAATTTGGGTGGGTCCCTTGGGTACAGTTCAACAACCATCAAGAAGAATTAGATCAAAGCAGCGCCACTGATTTTGAATTGAGGACGTCACTGACACAGGAAGGAGGAGAGGAACATCAGGAAACTGTGCTTCTAATCACTTTTCCAGCACTGCTGAACCCAAGAAGAAAGAGTGGAATCTGTTGCTTCACCTGAACACTCATTCATGTATGAATTTAACAGAAAGGTTGGTTCCATTTTATTTATTTTTTAAAGAATGAATTACTGAGATTTTCAGGTAAAGGGAAGGAAGAGGAAAAAGAATAAGAGAAGGAGGAGGAAGAAGAAAAAGATGAGGAAGAGAAATCTGAAGATGTTTAGAAATTTAAAAATGAGTACATTCTCCAATATGACCTGATGGCTTGAGTTTGACAGTGAGACAGATAAAATGTCAAATATCTGTTGACACTAACTGTGAAAAACCTTCCATATCACACGAGAGTATCAGAACCATACAGAGCAGCGATGGAGTCACACTGACTGTCTTTAAATAGGAAAAATAGCGGCAGCATCGGATCATGACTTAACACTTGGCATGTAAATAGCGTCCTACTCATTAATATTGGGATTAATTAGGTAAGTAAACCTCCACTTTTTAGAACAGCAGGGACTCCTGCTCCTGTTTGTAGACCTCTACCCTGCTTGTCTTCATAGTCTAAGAATTTGAGGCATATCACAATCCAAAGAGAATAATCATGAATCTAAATAGAAGAGTAGAGGGCAGGAGGAAGAGTTAGATATCATGTTTTCTGCTGTTTCTGCATCCATCATTGATGTTGATTGAAAAACACCTTCTCTAAAACTGATACTTTCTTTTTCATTGTGGCAAAAACCACACCATTTAATCCATAACTTTTTGAAGTAAAGAAGAGAAACAAGGTAAAGTTTTCTGCTTAAGTTACTAATGATAAAGCTACTTTATCATTAATTTATGCTTGCGGAGGAAACTCTAGACTGCCATTAGCTTGAGCTCACAAAATTAAGTTCTTTCATAGTCACTACCCTAGAATTCTCAAAAAAAAAAGTATAGCAGAAAAATTCTGGTACCCGTAAAATTTCTTTTTATCTTTTTCCTAGGAATCTCAAAGTCTCTCCCTTTGATTATAACAAGTGCATACCTGCTTCCTGTTTCAGAAGGAAAGGCATCTCTTTGTGAAGAAAAATTATACCATTGTGCTAGTGTTTCAGGTACCATTCTGGGAGCAAATTCGCAAAGCCAGCTGTGACCTGCACAAAAATCACATTGGGTGACTGTCAAAATATAGATTGCTTAGATTTCTGGTCTTAATTAGCACAACTGAAGGTAGGTTGTGAATCTGCATTTTCCGCAAAAGATTTGTACACATATTGAAGTGTGAAAATAGCTAACAGGACTGTTGAAAATAGATGGGAAGACACTAGAAGTGAGGAGACCAATTAAGAAGTTATTGTCCACCTGTTTGCAAGTGAGGAGAAGAGTAGTTATTCGGATAGTGGTTTTAATAAGGAAGGACAGGGGCATGTCTGGGAAGTGTCTCAGATATAAATGGCGGATGTGGTAGCTTTCACACTGAATCAAGTTAAACTGACTTATGAATGTGTTTGCAACTACGAGTCATAGGAGTGGCTCTAAGTGCAAATTCCCTCACCTGCTCTGCTCCTCAATGGGGTCAACCGCAGTGTCATGAAACTATTTTAACCTTTTATAGAATGAGAGCTTGAAGGCAGTTTTGGACACACTTTTGGCTTGTTTCAGCTATTTTATTTTAATCTATGCACTTCCAAAAAAAGGAATCAAGACATGGAGAGATAAACCATCAAAATGGCACAGATACTAGAATGTGAGAGAGACCCAGTGAGCAAGTGGCGTGCATTTCATTCAAGAATTGAGCAAGCATTGGGAAATCTGTTCGTATCTTCCTGAAAATTTAGAAATTCTGTACATACCATGAGTTGGAGTGTGTTTTTGAATCTTCAACCTACGGTCACCAAAGTACATACCCATAAAGATGAGGATATGGAAGAACAAAGAACCAACAGCCATGTATTAAAACAGCAATCTCAAGTCTCAGTTTTAAGGAACACTGCCTTTCAGGAGATTAATCTATTTATCACAACAGCAAACACAATAAAATAAATTGCTTAAGTATGTTTAGAAAATGGGCTTGAACAAAGCTAACTAAATTTCTTTACTGTACTACTAGAGTCTATTAGACTCCAGACACTATTAGAAGCTCTAATAGGATAATGGGCATGAAAGTTACTGTGCTCTGCTTACAAACATACACCCTCGAGCAGTAACACTGAAGTTTGGATCTTCGTTTGACCATTTACAAAAGTGTTGATCTACCTTATTATTCATTTGCCTTGTCTTCAAAAGGCAAAGTCACATAATAATCCTGCATTCCTCAGAATTGCCATGAGGATTACACAGAACAGAGTGTAAAGACTTAAGGTAGCGCTTGGCAGCTGACCAGCACTCAATAAAACAAGCTGAAGAACAAAACAAAACAAAACAAGAAAGCAAATAGCATTTTGTAAACTTATTTGATCTAGGATGTTTGGGGAGAAGAAACAGAAAAACTGTATCCATTGCAGGGAGTTCTTCAAAGCAAAGCTTAAGAAATACTGTACTAGCAGATACAGGTATTTCAGAGATAGGCAAAAGGTGAGGAAAAGTAAATATTGTAAATGGAGATGGGTTTAGAGATTGGGAAAGAAGAGTTTGGGTTTGAACTGGTGATCCTCTTCCATTCCTCTTGTTCTCTTTCTAAACTCAGTGAAATCAAGCAAGCAAGGTCTAAGTCTCAAGGAGAAAATGGGGTTTAGTTCTATTTTGGATACCATTCCCTGATTGATTTTACCTCACTGGAAGAGAGTCGTAGTAGTTAAAGGATACTCATCCATGCATATGAGACTTAGTAGTCACAAGGCACATCTTGCTGTGTGTATCTGCCAGGCTTATGACCTGTAGCTGAATCAAAGTTGTGTCTCCTCAGCTGTGTTTCCTGGCTGTCCCCCAAAGTCTGAGCTACATATCCAAGAACAAGACTGTCACCAACCCCATCACTTCCTCTTGCTGACTCTATCATCCTCTAAAACAAACCATGAGACATACACATTGGCCCAACTCTTATCACAGGGCATGGGGCAAGAGCCTTCGGTTACACTGTGTATTTTGGCCTTTGAAGGCTTGGACTCTTTCTACTACTTCTATATTGAGAAGAAGTGTCACAGAAAAGGACATGGCACCTTGCAACCCTAGTGAATATCAGAACAATGTCAGGATATAAACCCCAAAAATTAGGGGACTGAAGAAGGAGGAGAGCCTTGAGCAATGAGACAGGAGAGGCCGGCTCGATCCCTCTACTTACCTGGAACTGTTTCAAGGGGTGGGGATTCTACACAGCCTGTCCAAGAACTAGCAGTGTTCTCCTGAAGTTGTGACCATCTCAGTCACATGCCACCTTGTGTTTGCTTTGTTTCTTTTCCTACTGCATTCTCTTTTTCTGTTCACTGCTTCTATCTTAGGATTGAATGTAAGCTTTGACTCAGTGTTTGTTTGCAGAGGATTCAGGTTGAATAAAAGTACATATCAGAAAAGATTATGTTTTGGTGCCAGCATTTGGACTCAGTGTGACCATTTCTCAGAATTTTGGAAGTTGATTGGGGAAGAGAAATTCAGGATAATCATCACTCAATATAGATTTTTCTTCCAGAGAACTTATCTTTCAGATTTCTGGGTCAGGAACTATGCTTTGAATAGAATTATGGTCTTGACACTAAAGTTTTCTTCTATAATGAGAACATCAGATTTGAAATCATGTTTATTTATTTTGGTATTCCTCGTTCTAGGCATATTAACTTGATCACTGTAAACACTAACAAAAGACTATTGAATAAGTTTTCTTATAGGCATTTCTTTTAGTAATTTGGGTAATGGGAGAAAAGTTAACCATTCAGTTAATTTCCCACAATAATAAAGCTATAATTCCACTGGCAAAGGCTCACAAACCATAATGTAGAGACTATTGCCTAGCAGCGCTATACTCAATCTACACATGCTGGGTTAGGGGCTTGATAGGTTCACAGACTATCAAATAATGCTTCTGCAGGAATTTAACATAAAAATATATGATGCCTAAAACATCTACCTTCTCTCCTTTCTGGAAAGCCTATTGCAGGAAAATATCCTGTGACAAAACACACTTTTAGTGGAAGTATCTATATTACATTCTCAGGAACTTCTATATGTCTGTAAGCAGACAGAAATATTTTGAGTTAGATAATGCAGTGGTTTTCAGCACTGTCTACATTTTAGAATCATGGGGGTGAGAGGCTAAAGAAGCTTTGTAGAAGTAATCCTGGTATTCTCGCCTCACAGGCTGATTTCATCGATCTAATTACAGCCTAAGATTCAGGGTTTTTGTGTTGTTTTGGTCTTAATTTCCCAATGTCTCCAATATGTTAGAGACAC
>PVJX010047077.1:0-12046 GCA_004027295.1 Dolichotis patagonum | reverse complement strand
TGAGCTCTGGGTCTTCATCTGGACTCATGTGGGACATTGCTGTGGGATTCAGGCCCTTGGCTAAATATTCTATGTCTTCAGTGTTGTGGACAGATTTCCTGCATTTTCTTGTGTTAACTCTGGGTGACCATCATAAAATAATATTATAAACTCCATGTCCTGATTCTAATTGTTCTTTGCACAATCCCTGACTACAACAAGTATATTCATTTTCTCCTTAAAAAATCATAGATTTGCATATATCTTCACTTAGATAATACATCAGAGCAATTAAAAAGAAGGAAAAAGATTTGGGACATAGTGCAGGAGATATTTTCCCTATGTTACCTTGTGGGTATGTTAAAAGTTGAAATCTATCTTTGAACAGGAAAAATCAATTCACTATGTATTACTAAATAGCAACAAATCATCATTTTGGACAGCAAAATTTGATTTTTGGAAAGGTCCTAAAGTCATTGGTATATAAAGCATGAAGCAATTGGTTAAATAGCCTATACTTTGCAACTGTGAAACAGTTTGGACACAAGCTCTTTGCAGGAGATAGTTTTATATGCTTTTGTAGGCATTCTTGACTTTTCTAGGAGTTTGTGCTGCAGCTCTATCATTATAGCTTGCAGTTCAACTGTTCCCCAAAAGCCCCTGCATTGAAGGGCTTGGTCCCCAGTCTGGCAATATTGGGAGGAGGTGGAAACATTCATAGGTGAAGTCTACTAGAAGTTCTTTATGTCACTGACAGGCATGCCCTTGAAGAGGACTGACTCCCTCTCCCTGGCCTTCAGGTTAACAGTTTTTGCTCTATCAGAACTCCTTACTACTTCCACCCAATAAACACTGAAGGTTGAAAAGCAGAGGGTCTGCCTGATCGTGGGTGGACACCTCTAAAACTGCAAGACAGTTAACCTTTTTCTCTTTTTATGCAAGTAATTGTTATAAGTGGAAAACTAACATATCTATTCTCTTCAATACATTTTGAAAATAGGATAAGGAATGGATGTGGCTTATAAGAGACAAAGAATAGAATTCTAAAAGATATGTTCTTCAAATGTCCTGGGAAAATCACAGTAATGTTTTAAAATATGTTCATGATATAACTTCTAAGACAAAGTTGTTACAGATTTTTTTTTTTTCGGTGCTGGGGATCAAACTCACGACCTCACGTATGCCAAGCAGGCACTAAATTGAGCTAAATCCCCAATCCTGATTACAGAATTTTGAATGCTATTAAACTATATTTCTATCAATTTACAACATAGAGCACAGAGTGGTATTCCCTTAAGATACCAGGTTTCAGTTATTCAAGTGGATTTCTTCTTGTTTCACTGACTGAAGTGATCAGATTCCAACATTACAAGGGAATAGAGGAGGATTTGTGAAAAGCATTGTTGTGCTATTTCTGAGGTATTCTAGAATTTCTCCTCAGAAGCCCAGGGGTTTCACTGAACAGGTCTTACTTTTGGCTTGTATGGTTGACTAGTAGCTTTCCAAATCTTCCTTGTTCCCAGAAGGTACTCATTTAGTAGATATGTGGAGAACTCCCATTCACAAGCCAAAATCTACATTACCTTCTAAAACTCTGTCCCTTATTCTCAATACCTTTTCTATACTTACTTTTAAAATTATTTACCTTAATGTCTTTTTCCTCTTAGTTATTATTTTGTCACTCATTCTCTCTTACTCAGTTGAATCTAGGCTGATTTTACAAGGTTCCACAATCCACCTTCTATTAAATGTATAGGAAAAAGTGTGTCTTTTCCGTTTACAAGTATTACACTTTCCAATAGACCTATTTTAAGACAGAAAATATAATTTTTTCTCTTGTCTTTCCCAACACTGTCATTAAAAGTATTGGGTAACTTTAATTGTATATGAAAAAGGATTCTAATTGATATGTCCTGGAGTATGTAGAAATTTGGGTGATTTTGACTAGAATAAATCTTTTTTTTTTTTAAATCGGTACCAGGGATCAAACTCACGACTGCCTGCTTGCAAGGCAGGCGCTTATGCCGCTGAGCTAAATCCCCAGCCCCTATTTTGACTAGAATAAAGGGACATGTTTATTTCTCATTAATCTGTGACTCTTGCTCTATCCAGGCATCCTCATGAGAGTGACATTGTCTTTAAACCCTGCATGGCAATACCTGACAGACTGCATAATGCCCAGGGAAGACAGGGTGACTTGGAAATTCAGTCCTTAAGATCATCCAACTTTTGGATGATTATCCAGAAGGCTTCATTGTAGCAGCAGCCAGTGTGGGCTCCGGGCAGAGGCAGCGGTTCTGTATGTCCCTCCAAGGGAGGGCTGTGGTGCTGAGGATTAAGAGCACCATGATGCGCAAGGCCATCCAAGCGCATTTGGAGAAGAAATGGGAAAGTGGGCTTTGTGTTCACCAAGGAGAGCCTTACTGAGATCAGTGATACTCTGCTGGCCAATAAGGTATCAGCTGCTGCCCATGCCGGTGCCATTGCACCATGTGAAGTTACTGTGCCAGCCAAGAACACTGGCCTGGGGCCTCAGAAGACCTCCTTCTTCCAGGTTCTGGGCATCACCATTAAATCTCCAGGGGCACCACTGAAACCCTGAGTGATAAGACTGATTAAGACTGGAGACAAAGTGGGAGCCAGGAAGGCCACCCTCCTGAACATGTTGAATATCTCCCCATTCTCCATTGGGCTGATCATTCAGCAAGTATTTCACAATGGCAACATGTAAGATGCTGAAGTGCTTGCCATTACAGAGGGAACTGTAGCATTCTCACTTTCTGGAGGTACCCACAATGTGGACAATGTCTATCTGCAGATTGGTTACCCAGTTGTTACATCAGCACCCCATTCTGTCATCAAGGGGTACAATAGGGTCCTGGCTTTGTCTGTGGAGACTGATTACACTTTCCACCTGCTGAAAAGTTCAAGACCTTCTTGATCTGTCTGCATTTGTGGCTGCTGCTCTTGTCACTGCAGCCACCCCAGCCAAGGTTGAGACCAAGGAAGAGTTGAAGGAGTCAGATGAGGATATGGGATTTGGTCTCTTTGACAGATCACCAAAAAGCAAACTACTCAGGCTGCCTGCTTGGCAAAGCAAGGAGTAAAGGCTTAACTGTCTTTAGAAAGAAGAAGAAGAAAGAAAGAAAAGGAAGAAGAAAGAAAGAAAGAAAGAAAGAAAGAAAGAAAGAAAGAAAGAAAGAAAGAGAAAGAAAGAAAAGAAAGAAAGAGAAAGAAAGAAAAAGAAAAAAGAAAGGTAGAGAGACAGAGAGAGAGGGAGGAAAGGTGGGAGAAGAAGGAAGGAAGGAAGGAAGGAAGGAAGGAAGGAAGGAAGGAAGGAAGGAAACTGGCTCTTGACATTTGATCTCAACAAAGCATAATGTAATAAGCATGGCCAGCAATGGTGGTTGCAGTTGTTGGATAACTACTCTTAATTTGGTTTGTGTCTTTATTTAACAGTATCACTGCAAATGCAGATTGCAGTGCATCATGCATATTATTCTCATCTTTAAAATACAGATACAAAGAAAAATCTCAGTTCTTTGGGATAAATATGAATATTATTGATAGCCATTTTGATTAATCTCTGTAGGGCTTTTGTATCACGAATGCTGAAAAGCTAATGTGTCTCAAGCCAGTAACATTTGCTAGATGGTAGTTATTACTGAGGCAGATTCTATCATTTGCTTTCCAAATCATTTGATGGGGAATGATAAATAATCATTTTTGTTCATAACACAAGTATATTTCCATAAAAAGTACACAGACATTCCAATCACAGTTCTGTCAAGATGATGCATGTTATTCAGTCTTTATTTTCTTTACCCAAATGCCTGTTTGTTTTATGTGGCTCAGATTTTCAATCATGGCTATATGAATGAACATAAACAAAAGAGCATGATCATCATTTAGAAGGATGGTCTTTTTTTAATCATGCTTTTTGAGAGCTAAATTTTTCCCCAGCTGCATGCTACTATAGAAAGTAATTAAATTCAATTGTAGCTGCCCTTAATTTACAGCCACAGAGGGAAATAATCACATTTAAAATAAAAGTCACAGCTTTGAAATGGAGATATATTTTTGAAGCACATCCCCAGTGAATGTAATCATTCAGAAAGACCACATTGGAGGAATTTTTTTCTTGATTTCTGTACATTTTTAACTTTGAAAGAAAATTGATCACTTTACTAAGAATATTACTAACTTCCTGACAAGTATACAAAGACAGTTTTCTTTTTCCTTCATAAATGGTTTTATCAAGACTTAATACCAAATGTTCTATTTTTCTTTTTAATTAAAGCTCTTTTTTGTAGCTTCTGGTTTGGCATTCCCATCTGTGACAAAATAAAGCATTTAAAAGAGACAATAATTTGCCTCTTAGAGACTAACGAGATATTTTCATTGGGTTTGGAATTCAGATAACTTATGTTTCAAAATCAGAGAAATATTGTGTCTATTAAATCATTTTCTATAAAGCTATCATCATCTGCAAAGTACTACAGTTCTTTTACAGTAGATTATATATAATTTTTACTAGGATGGAAAGGCATTAAAAGTAAATTTAGATTATTTGCCTAATATAAATTTTAAAATTAAATGCGACTTCTAATCTGAAGTATTGTTTGTTTTCTAAAGCATAATAAACAAAAATATTTTCAAACAGAAACTTTTTCAGTGATGTAAGAGGCTATGACAAGCTTTTAGTAGTTACATTTTTGCAGAATTGAATGATAATGGAAGCACTTATTTATTTTAAAATACTCTGATTAGTATTTTAGGAATAATCTAAAAGAAAGTCTAATTAATTAATTTTAAGTGCAGCAAGTGTTGGAAGCAATTTCATTTTTGGTTTTTTAAACTTAGCTAACTTTATTCTCAAAACAATTGAAACTTTAAAAAATATATTAATTGTTGCCTACTAACTCTATTTTCAATAAAATGTTTCATTTTTAAAAATTCATATTCTATTTTTTTAAATCTTTTTTCTAATATACTCCATCTAAATTATCTGAATAAAAATAAAATAAACTTAGATCTTATCCATGATTGGAGTTGATAAGCAACATGAATTCTTTTTAACACTTTTATCAGTATGGTTCCTCATAAATTTTGTTCCTCATAAATGAAATAATCTGAGAACAGTGTGCAAAATAAATAAGATAATCATGGAACAAAGAAAGTGCCCAATAAATATTAGTTATAATTATTATTTATCTGACTTTTAGGTGATAGAATTGTAAGGTAAAACACTGATTTAATCATCAATTTAAAAATTGTTAGAATTTCTTTTTGAAAATTATAATGTTAGTGTTGGAAAATAATACAGAGTTGTATAAAGAACTATGAAGATCTTACCTTCTAGAAAATAAAATTAAATAGATACAATACATAATTGATTTATAGTATTATACGCTATATACACACATATGTGTATTGTGCATATATATGTATATGTACACCTATATATGTTTATATAGATAGAAAACACAAAATAGAAAGTAATTAAGTCTGTGGGTGTTTGAAATTCTAGAAGCTGAAAGATTTTACTATTTTAATGATTTTTAAGTATCAGGATTCATTTAGAAAATGCACCTTTGCTATTTGTATCCTTTATACTATTAAATTCCATAGGCAATTATGTAAAGGATCTCAATCGTTAATGTTTTCAATGAGAGCTGGAGATTTAGCTCAGCGGCATAAGCGCTTGCCTTGTAAGCTCGCAGTCATGAGTTCCATCCCCAGTACCACTATATATATATTTTTTTCAATAAGTACTGGTTATGCTTAAATCAATAAAATAATAAACAAAATAGCTTAATTTTGCCAGTCATTATGTCTTTAATATATAGATTGCATATTCAACTTATATTTCATATTAGTTTTGTGTATTATAGATAATGAAAATACTATTTAAGAAAAGATATATTATTATTAATTATTAAAATTATTTGTAAGCAATCTATTTTCATCTTTCCTCATAGTATAAATAGCTATGAGAATGTATGAAAGTATAATATTCATTACATAAGACAACAAGACGTTGTAAAAAACCCAGTTAATGTGTACATTTAAGTGACAATTTATAAACACTTAGTGATGACTTTCTGCTAATTAATGATGACTGTCAGTCAATAGAATGAAGTCTCATATGCAGTAAAAATTATTTTTATCATTTTAAAATAGAGCTTTTCAAAGCCTACACATTCTTTTGTATGACAACTAAAATCTGGTCATAATTACAATAAATTATCCATTGCTTATAAATCTCTGATGTGAAGATATGTGCATATGAGTTTGAACATATTCCGTAGAGAGTCCTTTATGAATATATGCAAGCAATTTATTACTCAGGGAAGGTGATCATTTTTAGAGTGAAATTACTCTGCTGGCACATTTTTTATGATATCATCCAGAATGCATTACAAGCTGTAATGGAGGTCATTATTACCAAAAACCCATAAACTCAAAATAGTTTAGAGCTCTGTAAATCAATGTTCTATACAACAAAGAAAACATTCAGATGTACATTTTTATCTCATGTATTGAATTTTTTCCCTTGGTATAAATGGAATCTCTTCTCTAGAGGAACAAAAAGGAATTTAATATGTAAGTTAATTGGACATTAAGAGGGAGTTAATGGTATCTTTAAAGCTCTTAGATAATTTATTACTTAGTTTATGAGAAATATTTTATTCCAAATAAGTTATTGTGCTGAAATGTTATATCAATGTAGAGAAATTTTAAGTTTTTACTGTTTGCCTGTTTTTAGAAAGGACAACTGTTTTCAATTAATATGTACAAAGGTATTTATTTAGTATAGTGATATTAAAATTGCTGAGGTTTATTTTGAAAATACCATATTCCTTTTTAGCTTTCCAATCCAAGTTCTCCATATATTATCCTTAATATCAATAAATTATTTTCCTTACTGTATTTTTACATGTATAAAAATACATGTCTTTCTTTTCTCAGAAAGAATTCACTTTTAATCTATAATTATGAGAACTCAGTCAGATAGATGTTTCTCATGAAGATTCAGGCAATACAAATTATAACAGAGCAATAGCAAATGTGAATTCATTAGATAATCTTTGGCACATAATACTGGCAAAATAAAAGAGAACTTCATGTTCAAAACCACTGTATATAAATTTTTTTAAATGCTATACAGAAAGATAAACATTCCTGCTTTATATGTGCAGCTGCTATAGTTTTAAAGTTGTTAAATGTTGTATTTACTTTTATCACAGCTCATTTGTTTTAAAAATCCAAATGATTAATACTAATCCTCAACTTTTGCTTTGGAAATATCAAGAATGTCTTTGGCTAGATTAATTTCATATAAAATAGTTACCACATAGCACACACCATTCCAAGTTCTTTCCATACGTCAACTAATTTAACTCAGTTGCAAAAGAAACATTAATTCATAACTGCTAAGTTTTACTGTCATACTTTACTATATGATGATTTATTCTGATGTTACCACTTTGTATACAGCAAGTCATATCATTCATCAGAGCAGGACAGAGAATACCTGCATGAGAGCTTGAAAGTTCACATAACTTTGCATGGTTGGACCAAAAAAACCAAGTAGACATTGGACAAGGTTTCAGAAATACCCACGACTAAAAAGATCAAAATAAATACCATGAATTAAAAGAATTATTCGACTTAGTTTATAACCATTTATTAAACATAAATAAAAGTTTTGTTTATCTTACTGTTAGGCCTATATCAATAATAGTAAAATAGCAAAGGATTGTGACTGTGATTAAACAGGATCACATTAAAAATATTCAAACGTCTTGTGATGGACTGTACCAAGAGTCAATTGGATTTATAAGAATTGCCTTTCTTTTCTCAGAAATAATTCACTTTTAATCTATAATTATGAGAACTCAGTCAGTTAGAAGTTTCTCATGAATAACAGTCAGAATAACATTCTGAAATGTCGCTTTCAAATTTGCCAGCTCTACTGTCATGACTCATGGTGCATTCTCCCTCCAAGTCTTTATTACTTGATTTTTTTCAATAACGTATTCCTATACTGCCTTACTCTTAAAGCATAGCTTTTACTCTAGGATGTTATCTTACTCCAAGGCAAAGTCCTTATTCTTAAATCATGCAGCTTTTATATTCTGAACCCAAGGACTTGGGTGTTTACCAAGACTGCCTCTGCTTGCCAGGAATTGCAGTACAATCAGTCTCCCCAGCACTATCCAGTTGATTTACAGCTCTTCAGCTGGTTAGTTTCCTAGCTGCTCTTCCTGGTTGGGGTCTTGGAATCTTACTCTGGGTGTGTCCAGTTCAGGAAAAGAGTTATTTAAAGTGAAAATGTAGATAATGTGTTGGCAATTCTCTCTACTCTAGGATCAGTTTCTAACAGCCCAGAGCACAGGAATCTTCTCCAATACTGTGAGCTTACTGTCCTCTCCTGGTATCTGTCCCAGATCCTTAGATCTTATTTCCACAATGTCCCTAAGAATAAAACTTAAGCTTGCACTGGCTAAGTTTTTCTTCAAGAAACAGAGTCCATTAAATTATGCCTCTCTGATAGTCCCATAATATCTACAAATAATTATTTAATATGTTTCATTCTGTTTGTGTAACTGTTTCCAGAGAAAGCATTAATTTCTTACTCAAGGCTAGTTTGTTGTGGCCCAAATCAGACATTCATTACTCATGGGCCTTAAACTTCTGCTCATTTCAGAAAAAATGTATCAAATTCTTCAAAATGAACATTCTTAAACTTTTAAGATTCTGTTGAATTTGTCATTTAATCTGAGGAAAATTGAAATCTTCATTAATTTATTGATGCAAATATGGAAAATCTATAATATAATCAAATTATATATTCTATCTGTATTAAAGCTTTTAATTTTCTCCATCAAGAACATATGTATATTAGATTAATTGTTAGGTATTTTGGAGTTGTTGCTTTAATGAAGAAAATTTTCAATTTTATTTTCTATTTGGAAATTATTGAAGTCAAGAAATGTTACTGGTTTTGCTAAAATTTTTATACATGTTACACTTTGATACTGCTTGGTTTTATAGGCATATAAATCAACTACAAAGCAGAATGTTTTCATTGTCTTCCAGTACTTGCATCTATTATTTTTATTTTACCTTTTCTATTTGCTGTAGCTTTGGCCAGTATTTCTAGTACTGTATTAAAACTTAGTGATGTGAACTCCAGCAAGCAGCACACATCAGGCTGGGCTAGACCCAGGCTCCTCCCATGACCCCCATCATCCCAGCAGACCACCGCATGGCCCTGGGAACTCCAGCCAGCAATGTGCATGTGACTGGGCTAGACCCAGGCTCCTCCATGACTCCTGCTTTCCCAGAAGACCACTTTGTGGGACCTGGGAACTACAGCCATTGAGTAGGGTGAGCCAGGCCAGAACCTGACCCCTCCTGTGTTCCCACAGTTTTGGTCACTTACCTCAGTACCTAGGAACTCCAGCCCATGACAAGTGCCCCTGCAGTCACACTGCTGCCATCAAGGAGCCTCTTACCTCTTGGACCTAGCATTGCTGTTAATCTTTGGTTCCCACACCTCTCCCCAGAATCTTGGACTGCAGTGGATTAACCATACAGTATGGAGGGGAGACTCAGTAACCCCTCATCCAAACAGAAGAACTCATCAGGCTTCCATCAGTGAGATGAGTTTGCCACTAAAATAGAAATAGTCTGCCACCTTCAATAAGTAAACAGGAGCAATAGTGAAACCCTCTCCAGAAGTAGGCCACTGGGGAGCTTGGAAAATGGGTAAGTGAGTCCATCCCCCACACAAAGAATATCAGGTAGGTTGAGGAGGGTGCCAATAAGGCTTCCCCCAACCTGGAGAAAGTTAAAAGGACCTATGAGACATGTAGAGACACAGTAAGGTCTCAGCTGAGACAAACACTATAAACAGGGAGATCTGGTGACTCTGAACAACCTGAAGACATAATAACAGCAGGAACTAAGGGTTGATTTCCACTAATACTCCTAGGCTTGTCAGCCTAGGAAATACATAGGACTCACCCAACAGGCCCTGCAGGGAGAATTCAGGTGACTGGCCCACCTCTTCATTGTGGGATCCAACAATTGGACAAATATCAAACTTACAGTAGGACCCCAAGATACGCAATATGAACAGTTGACACTAGTGGGATTGAATGACCAAATATTAACTTGAAAGGGGAAAATGACAAAAAGAAAAAGCAAAATGCAATCTCAAACATCTAGTCCATTAGGAGCAAGTACAAGAGACATTGAAATAGAGGACTTTAAATATAACACACTGGAAATCTCTGAAAAGATAACACATGAAATAAAAAACAACTCCATGAGGCAATAGAGGAAATCAAATTAGAAGTAATCGCTCATGTAAAGACAGAAATAACAACCTTAGCAAAGAGTTACTGAGTGCAGCTAAAGAAGAAATAGACAAAAAAAGTACAGGAACATGGGAAACTGATTGAAACCTTGAATGGACAATATAGAAAACAAGCAGAGTTCATGAAAAAAACTCAAAGAAATGTGCAAGAAGCAAAAAAATTCTATTTAAAGCTGGAAAAACCTTTTAAATGAAGCTGAAGATAGAATTTCAGACCTTGATGATATGATTGCAATTAACTATTATGAAAGGAACTTTTAAAACTTTTAAAAATAACAAAGCAGCATGAAATGACAATCCAGCAGCTTCAAAATGATGCCAAGAGAGACAATATATTACTAATAGGCATCAGTGAAGTTGCAGGAGTCAATTCAAATAACATAACAAAATTATTCACAGAAGCAATAGCAGAAAATTTCCCAAACATCGGCAAAAAATCTGATATGCAGATAAGTAAGGCATATAGGATGCCAAACAATCACAACCAACATAAACCTACATCCAAATATATAATAATGAAGATACCATACATGCAGATAAAAACAGAATACTAAAAGCTGTTAGAGAATAGGCAAAACTCACCTATCAAGAAAAGCCCATTAGAATCACAGCAGACTTTTTAATGCAAACATTCAAGTCAAGACACTTGGAGTGAGGTATTTCAAGCCCTAAAAGGAAACAACGTTTAACCAGACTGATGTACCCAGCAAAACTTTCATTCAAACTTAATGGAGAAACAAGATATTTCCATGACAAAGAACAACTGAAGAAATTCATGTCCACCAAACCAACCCTAGAAGGAGTACTGAAAGACATACTAGATAGAGATAAAAATGACCACAATCTCCAGAAAAACAACAGAAAGAAACCACCAGGTATGACAAGTAATTAAACAAGGGGGAAAAGCAGAAATCAAACAACTAGAATATAACATGACAAAGTTGAGCCCATACATATCAGTTATATCCATAAATGTAAATGGCCTCAATTCACCTATCAAAAGAAACACATTGACAGAATGGATCAAGAAACATGATCCCACAATATGCTGTATACAGGAAACACATCTGACCCAAAAGGAAACTTATAGATTAAAAGTCAAAAGATGTAAAACAGTGTTGTAGTCAGGGTTATATACAGAATGATTAGAATTAGGACATGGAGTTTACAATATTATTTTTATGATGGTCACCCAGAGTTAACACAAGAAAATGCAGGAAATCTATTCATAACACCAAAGACAGAATATTTAGCCAAGGGCATGAATCCCACAGCAATGTCCCACATGAGTCCAGATGAAAACCCAGAGCTCATGACAATGCCTCCCACAAGTCCAACTGGAGGTCTACAGCCCACAAGAAGGGCTCACACCAGTCTCTTTTATGGATCCATGCTGTGAAGGCCCAAAGGTCAGCAATGGAAACTAGGAAGTCTATGCCAGCAGGGTGAAGGAGCTGTGCTGATAGGTTAAGGGTTCTATGCTGGAGCCAAGAAGTCACACTCACAACAAAGACCAGGGCTGTCTTGAAAAACACCACAGCCATCCTCAGTGACACAGAGGCCCCGAGCTCCTCCTCCAACAAGCACAGTCGAGTACATGCCAGGAAGCTAGAGTGACAAGTTCATCCTGGAGACCAAGAGGCACATGTCTTCCCCTCCAGAGCCAGGAAGCAATGC
>PVJX010047076.1:0-12027 GCA_004027295.1 Dolichotis patagonum | reverse complement strand
ATGGAATCCATTAAGGTTGTGCTCATGAGAAAATTTAAAGCTTTAAACACTTTATTTAAATATAGCATTAATTCAAAGAAAGACAGTTAATCATGTATTCATTTAAGAAATTTAGGGAAAATTGTTAAAGAAAACAAAAGAAAGACAATAAAAGCACAGCCCAGATTGAAATAATAAATTAGAAAGGAGCAAACCAACATAGGATGTCACCCCAAAGGTCATCTTTGGCACAGCAGTAATAACTCAGCAGTAAATAATTCACCTCTACGTGGAAAAATGTACAAAAGAAGTGCTAGGGAGAAATATCATCATATCAAGAGTCCTAAGAAACTCAGGTGTTCATTTTAGGAAAACATATTTTATGAACAGGAAAAATGACTAACTTTAAATGAGAAAAAAAGATCAGAATGATCATCTTTACTCTATAATAAGCAATTTGCAAAAATTGTCCTGTCTCATAGCTTTCCTGAAGCCACCAAGCTGACGTTATTTCATAGGGCTGTAACAAACTGTTGAAGAACAAATAATTTTAATTTATTTCAAATCTTCTGAAACATAAAAACCTTCTGAATTCTTTTTACCATGTCCAAATATCTTTGATATTGAAACACAAAAGAATTGACTATTTCTAAGAAATCCTTCAAAATAAACATAAAAAATATTGTACATTATTTACATACAAAATAATAAAAATTCCTCAAAGAAGACTTGGGAAAAATGGAAAAATTTCATGTCTGCAGTAAGCAGATCTGCATTACAAACATGAAATACTTTGTAAATTAGTGTATTCTTAATGTAATTCTATTTTAAAGAAAAATGTTTTCATTTGTAAAAGATGAATTGTTAATTTAACATTAAAAATGTCTAGATCATTTTTAATGAAAAAAATGAAAGGAATTTAAATTAATACTAAATATAAATCCTGAAAAAATTTAAAGCATGTGGTACTAATATATAGAATAAAATATCAACAAAACAATAGAAAGTACAAGAATTTAACCTTGAATTTAATATATTAAAGTAGGAGTCTGTCAAATTAGAAAGGAAATAGACGAGTCATTAAATGATGCTTCAACAAATAGCTACTAGTGACAAAAGTCTTATTAGTGTATAATGCTTTTCAGAAGAAAATTACAAATGGGCCTGTAATTTTAATGTACAGAATATAACTGTCATAGTTCTAATGAAACTGATGTTGTTGAAGGAAATTTCCTGCTTACAGGTTAGGCATTTCTTAAGCCCATTTTTGTTACCTTGGGATGCTACCAATTGGGCCAGAAAAGCACTTGATAGTGGACTAAATATCAGCCTCTACAAGCAGGAATTTCTGGCTCTTGTATCCCAAGAGGGTCATGTCATCCACTTGCTGTAAGTTATCCGGTGATTCATTGAGGTAGTGACTTAGTAGCGGCTCAGCACTGATCTCTTACTGCCAAGTAATAAATTAGCAGCAGTGGTGCAATGAGCAATGGGAATCCAACTTCTTGGGCCGATATATCTTTTTGCTATCCATGTGGCCATTTCAATTTATTCACCATCTTGTCAGTCACTGGGTGGCCATTGATAGAGGCTGATTATCAGGGACCTGGCCTAGATACCCAATCTCCCAAATGAGTATATGGCAAAGGCTTAAAATAAATGAGACAAATGTTATGATTGTAGGGCTCCAGGAGAATCAAAACCCTCTGCAGAGTTCAAGACTCTAGGGGCTAAGACAAAGAATGTCTCTGGCAGGCTGTATTTATTTTTTCAGTCAAGAAAGTGATTAGAGTAGAAAATGCAGGAAACTCAGTAGGATCTTGGAAGTGGTTGCAAGATTTTTCCAAGTAGCACATTATGTTAATTTAGGAGAAGTGTCTTGACCTTGAGTATAATCCTGAGATGACTCATAAAGATGTAGATGATTTTATGCTAAGAAGAGTCAATGCAAAAACTCAGATGAGTGCTACCAATAATCCCAATTCTTCCTTTTATCCCATAAGGAAATATGTAAAACCAGTCACTGTGAATTTGTGTTCCTTAACAGCTGGTGTCTTGGTTTTGGCTGCTTTAAAAGAAAATATTATAAACTGAATGTCTTATAAAGAATAGAAATTTAATATTTAGATATTTGATCCATTTAGATTTTAGTTTAGTACATGGTGATAGGCATGGGTCTAGTTTTAGCCTTCTGCATACGGATAACCAATTTTTCCAGCACCATTTGTTAAAGAGACTGTCATTCTTCCAGCGAGCATGTTTGGCCCCTTTATCAAAGATAAGGTGGTTGAGTGAGTTTGTGGTTGTGGTTGTATCTTCCAATCTATTCCATTGATCTTCAGGTCTGTTTTTATTCCAGTACCATGTTGATTTTATTACAGTAGCTTTGTAGTATAATTTCAAATCAGGGATTGTGATGCCTCCTGCCTTGCCTTTGCTGCTTAGAATTGCCTTTGCTATTCTAGGTTTCTTCTGGTTCCAGATGAATTTTAGGAGTGATTTCTCTAGATCTATGAAGTATGCTAGTGGTATTTTGATTGGGATTGCATTGAATCTGTATAGTAATTTAGGGATAATAGCCATTTTCACAATGTTTGTTCTTCCTATCCATGAACAAGGGACATCTTTCCATTTTCTGAGGTCCTCTTCGATTTCCTCTTTCAGGGTATTATAATTTTCCCTGTAGAGCTCTTTTACTTCTTTTGTGAGATTAATTCCTAAGTGTTTTATTTTTTTGGATTCTATTGTGAAGAGTGTGGCTTCTCTTATTTCTCTCTCAGTATTTTTGTTGTTAGTGTATAGGAATGCTATTGATTTTTGAGTATTGACTTTGTATCCAGCTACCTTGCTGGATTTATTTATTATATCTAGGACTTTTTCAATGGAGTTTTGGGGGTCTTCTATGTAAAGTATTATGTCATCTGCAAATAATGATAATTTAAATTCCTCTTTTCCTATCTTTACTCCTTTTATTTCTCTTTCTTGTCTTATTGCTCTGGCTAGTATTTCCAGTACTCTGTTGAGTAGGAGGAGTGACAGGGGATATCTTTGTCTTGTGTCTGATTTTAAGGTAAAGGCTTTCAGTTTTTGACCATTTAATATGATGCTGGCTGTTGGTTTGTCATAGATGGCCTTTATCATATTGAGGTAAAGACCATCTATTTCAATTCTCTGTAAGGTTCTTATCATGAATGAGTGTTGGACTTTATCAAAAGCTTTTTCTGCATCTAGAGAGATGATCATTTGGATAAAATGTGGATAAAATGTTGTATTACTAGGGTGACATAAAGTGCTGAAATTCTTAACTTTTAATGTTTTAAATTATGAGAAAATAGTAGAGTCACTTCTTTAGATGTGACAGATATCTTGTCATGTACTTGTTACAATATCGCATCCAATTGCCGAGGAGTAATACCCCATCCTATTGTTTCTCATATTTGTGAGATTGCATCATTGTTTCATGACAAGTGTGTGACAAACTGAGCTACACAGAAAACAGTAAAGTGAAAATTTTGTCAAAGGAAAATTTGAAGGAAGTTGAATATTTAGGAGAAAAAATAGTTTCAAGTAGTTGCAGGCTATCTGTGGAAGACAGAAAAGACTTTCATTTTTTTTCCAGGAAACAGATTTAATAACAATAAGAAGCAACTATAGGAAAGTAAATTGTAACTAATTGAAAGAGAAATATCTGTCATAATTATACTGATTCAACATTTGAATAGGTACTCCATTTCAACACTAAATTCCCCGACCCTTCATAGATGACCACCTTTTAAGGACCCTCTAAACTTGATTCTTGCATTTGGAAGAGACTGTGTCTAATCTTTAATTTCTCTTATTACTCATGAGATTTCATGATTTGCCAATTTAAATGTACAGGAAATTACAAAGTACTACTTGAATTTTCCTTTTTGGTCAAATGTAATCTCAGGACTTTTTGCTAATAGAAGAGGAGTTTTACAAGATATGATGCATGAAGAACCAAAGAATTGAAACATTACACAATGTGTAAACACATCACATTCATTTATAATTATCATAATAGTAGCCTTTGTGGCTCTTATAGCATTTCTTTCCTGGAATTTTAAAAATCATTTAGTTCATTTTAAAGGTGTGACAATAAGCTCTGACTTGGTTGCATTCACACAATAATTTCATGGTGGAGCTCATACTGCAGCCTCCTTGGCATAAGACTTCAAAACTAGGTGAGTATGTTCTTATTTCTCTATTCTTTAGTCTTGAGAGAGATCTAAAGTCTTATTTGTGTAGACTATCAATGAATCAAAATAATAATTGATTATTGGAAAGTGATAAATAATTAAGTTCTCATTAATCTAATTAATATCAAATCAATATCAATTTTGTGACCTAACAGTAATTTTGCCTATGTGGAGGATTCATTGCCTTGGGTTTTTCTGACTCTCAGATGTTTATAGGGTCTTGGTAGACAAATGGAACTTACACACAAAAAAATTAAAGAAAAATTGTGTTTTTATTATATTTTATTTTAAATTTTATTTTGGAGGTAGTAAAAATACAACCAAACAAGTCAGAACAAAGCCAATCGAGACAATGCAATGAAATTGGTACAGAACTTCACAGCAGGATACTGGGATAGTAGTAATAGGTACTATAGTATATCTTGTTATCTTCACAATAGTTGTCCAATTAGGTATAGCAAAATCAAACCCAAAACAGAACATTATAAAACCAAATGAAAGCAAATATTGAGTAGAGCAAACCAATTAATCATAACAAAACAAAACAGTAAAAATAACCTTTGCCTTCAAACAGAAGATAGAAGGAAATCCCCCATCCTCCCAAGAGATGCTGAGACTTCCATACCCAGTTGCTCACTATGGGTGGGGGGGATGATTCTCACTGGTAGGCTCACCTTAGGCAGCCCCCAAAGTTTCACCATGGCCGGGAGCAGCTGGATCTCCTCCTGGCCCACGCCAGAGGTGCTTACCAAGAGGGCAGGCAAATTGCCTTCTTGTGCAGCCACCTAAGTCCTACTATGGCCAGTTTTCAAAATTGTACTTTTACATTTTACAAAAAGCTACTAGACAAATCATTTAAATACTGTGAAATTTTTAAAAAATCTTTTTCTTGAGTTGCTTAAAAATAGAAATAAACATACATGCACTGATGAACTGAGCCTTTTATTCTTGGCCAGAGCTATTTTTATCTAGGAACTTCCACTCCCTTCCCCAGTAGTCCTCATCTATAGTCCCATGGGAGCAGCTGTCTTTAAAATATTTTGGCGGGATAAGCCCAGAACCAGAACTACAGTTGGCTCTCTTCAGCAGCTCCTAGCAGGGAGCAGATGGGTAGAAATTGCTCAGACTGAGTCCTGCCCCCACATATACTCTGGCAGCCATTGGTGAGCCAATGCAGGCTGGGAAAAGCAGCAGACAGTTTTGCACCAGTGCACCCACTGGTCGCCATCAGATACCCAAATCTAGCACTGCCTAGAAGAACCAAACAGTCTCACTTCAGAGAATTTATAGACAAAGCAAGAAGTGCCTGGGACCCCACTACCTGCTTGTCCAGAAGAACTCAGGAACATGTCAAGATGAAGAAGCAAAAGGCAGACTCTGGCCTCTCACCCAAGCAGATCTGGTCCAGGAGATGTAAACATGGAAGAGATCAGGAGTCATATACATGAAATTTCTGAAGTGGTGGGAACTGAAGTAAAGAAACAATTTCATGAGGCTATAAAAGAATTTAGGATAGAAATGCTATCTCAGATAAAAGAAGAAAAGAAAATCATAACAAAAGAATTGCTAAACACCTCTAAAGAAGACATAGATGGAAGAATAGAGGAGCATAGGAAAATGAAGGAAACCTTGAATAAACAGTATAAAAAAGATTAGAGTACATGAAACTGACTCAAAGAGATACCCAGGAAGTTAAAAACTCCATTGAAAGCTGGCAAAACCACTTGAAAGAAACTGAAGATAGAATTTCAGACCTTGAAGATAGATTTGCAGCTTGTGATTGCAAAAGGAAAGATCTCTTAAAAATAACAAGGAACCAGGAAGTAACAATTCAACAGCTGCAAGACAACCCAGAGAAATATAGATTAAGAATAGTAGGTGTGAGTGAAAAAGCAAATGTAAAAGTCTATTTATAGAAATAATATCAGAAAACTTCCCAGACATGGTAAAAGGAACTGATATTCAGATATGTGAGGCATATAAAACTCCAGCTAGCCATAAGCTTGCAGTGATGTATGTTAAGACCTGAATGAAAACTTCCAACCCAGACTGATATACCCTGCAAAACTATCTTTCAAAATTAATGGAGAAACAAGATGCTTCCATGACAAAGGAAAACTGAAGGAGGTCATGACCACTAAACCAACCCTACAAAGAATACTGAAGGACATTCTAGAGACAGATAAAAATTACCATGGTTCCAGAAACAGCAGCAGAGAGGGATCACAAAGCTGGGCAGACAGTGGAATGGAGGGGAAGAGTAGGCACTAACGGCAGGAAAATAGCATGGCAGACACAAGGCAGAGCATGCTGGCCAAAAACACTAATATAGATGGCCTCAATTCACCAGTAAAAAGAAACACAGATAGAGTGAACCAGGAGACAGGATCCATCAATATGGTTTATGCAAGAAACACACAGTTTCATACACTGAAAGTCAAAGGAGACAGAACAATGCTCTATGTGACAGGGAACCAGAAAAAAGTGGAGTAGCTTGTTCATAAGCTACAGAGTGGATAAGAAAGCCATGTCACTTTTATACAATGGAAATCTACTCAGCTATAAAGAAAGATAACCTTGAGGCTCTTGTAGGTAAATGGATACAACTTGAGATCATGCTCATAGATGAAATGGTTCAGAGTCACATGGATGAATATTGCCCCTAGTATTAAAAACTCAAGGAGTTAGTGGGATCCAAAATGTACAATATATACTGTGAAAGTGAAAAGGGAGGAAGTGTCTAAAAAGGGAAGGCAGTAGCCATTAAAATCTATTATTGTGATTTGAAACTCATATTGTTTTCATTGTTCTGTTTAGTTTGGTTTTATGCTGTTTTGGTTTGTTTAATTTTATTATATTTGATGGCATGGACAGGTATTTCAAAGATAACAAAATATATTATGGTAGCCATTATTGATTTCTTATTATCTTGTTTTGAAGCCCTGTATTTCTTTCATTGTTTTGTTTTGATTGATTGTACTCTATTTTGTTTTGTTTGATTGTATCATGTCTGATGGTATAGGTAACTACTTTGAATATAATAAAAGGCATTATGGTAACCACTGTTGTTTTACTATAATCTTGTTTTGAAGTTCTGTACTGCTTCCATTATTTTGTTTTTATTGGTTTGATTCTGTACTATTTCATTTGATTTTATTATGCCTAATAGTATGGGCAGTTCTTTAGAAGATAGCAGGCATTATGGCATCCATTACAGATTTCCTCATGTTTTGCTTTAAAATCATGTACCATTTTCATTGTTTTGCTTTGATTGACTCTATTCTGTTTTATTTCATTTGGTTTTATTCTCTTTAAATAAAAAAATATTTTTTCCTGGCAAAATTTGTCCATCTCATAATTGTTATCTAATCCACCCTTACTAAGAAAGTTTATTTTCTGTAAATGTTAGTCCTGAGGTGTGCAGGTATCCCACTCTATTTGCTGCTGTAGAGAAGGAATAAAAAAGAGAAAAATAAAAAAAGAAACACATCTGAGAGAGGATAGCTAATAGAGAAAAGACCTCATCCCTGAGATCCCAGTTCTGAGAGTTCTAGATATCTATCTGCTAGGGCCTCTCCTTCCATTCCACATCTTGATTTAGTCCAATTATTCCTTGGATTCTGTGAAAAATGCCTCTTTCTCAAATTCTGCCAGTAAAATCTCCCCTTTTCTAATGGTAGTCCAGATGAGATTTTCTAATGGTAATCCAACTGAGGTACTGTAATTCACAACCGTAAGAGTTTTACATATGAAACAACAGTTGGTCTAGTATGTATCACACATAGATGGTGTTACCATGGTGGAAAGATTACTAACAGAAAGCAGTTCTAGGCTATGTCTGCAATTCGGTACTAAGCTTTGATCCACTATTAATCTCCCTAGTTTCCTTATTGGAGGATTAGATGAGGCTTTTAAAACTGTTTTAGTGAAAAGCTGTCTTCAAATAAAATGATGCAGATAAGCCAATATACTAAATACCCGAAGGAGAGCGAAGGGGGTTAGGAAGTCCATGTCCTCTTTGGGGCCCCAAGAAACAAACAGAACAAAGCCCTACGGGGCATAGAAATCCTAAATCATCTCTAACTTCTTGGCTGGGAAAATGCATGAAGGCTTTTAGTTAAGGAAGGTAAACATTGGTTGAAGTCCAAGGAAAGAAAGTACAGGAAAAAATTCTAGGGTGGAATTAGTAGCTAATTATACTCAGAAGCTGTATTTGAGAGTGAAAGTTCTCAGACAGGTTCTCTGGCAACTTCCATGAGAAAATTGTCTCAAACTTTTCATGAATGGCCTGTTAGTCTCCTGTTATGAATTATCTGAAGATTTTCCTTGATTTACTACCTGGGAAGCAAAAACTGTTGACAATATGGAAATTGAATTATTTGTACAAAAACAGAATTACTGTGTCAATTTTCATATAAATACTGGGAAGAAATTCTGAGCATGGAAGACACTTAAAAAGGTAAAGAATGTAATCAAAATTGTATAATCAAAATATAATCAATCTTCAGATCACTGGAGAAAAACCAATTGGCATTCTCCTGCTGATTATTACTAATTGAATTTTTTTACTATAAGTACACATAAATTTTCTTCCACTAATAAAACACCACATGTTATTTAGAAAATTGTATGCTGAAAAATTCCTGTTAGTCTCAGTTTATAAAAGCAAACGTTCTTCAGAGCAAGTAGATTGTAAATGCTTGCTCTCACAGATATTATTTTCCTTAATCAGAGGTACTCTATTTAATGTTCTCTGTGAAAGGTAATCTGATTCTTACATTTCAGACAATTCTACAAGTATTTGAATATATCTGGTTCTACTCACACAGCCTTGAAACCTTGATAGTCTCTTTCATGGTCTTTCAAGTTATCTTTATCTCACTGGTAAATTGGAATAGTAATGGCTTGTGTTTTCACTTCTTCTGACTGTTTTTTTCACGACATACTTTTCTATCAGTTTTGTAGTTTCTTATTAGGTATCTGGGAAGCAGAGGAAAGTTTCAATGACCTTACTAAGCTAAATACCACATAGCAGCAATCATCCCTTCATAAAAATGTTGAACTTCTGCAAAATAAGACTGAGTACAATGCTTAAGCTAAACAGCAAAATTTGGGCAGGATTTAAGTCTTTACAATTCTGCCTTGGAGTTTCTACTTGATCATTAGGAAATCAAGTTAGCTGTGAGAAAAAGATGCAAAAGTTAATAAAAGTGAAACATAGAACTTTGAGAGTGACCTTTTTTTTGCACATTTTTTCTGCCATGATCAATATTTTGATAAGAATTTATCAGTCAGTGTTTTAATATTATTGAAAATTTGTGATCCTATTGCTCAGGGGCATAAGAATGAATTTACTTTGTAAATGTTGGCATATAGATATAATATGCTCATTTTGCATACATATAATTTGCATGCATGTAAGTCTAAGATGGCTGATTTGCTTTCTGATGTTTGAGGCATCTCCAGAACTGAGATATATTTAAAACTGGTATTGTCATGCAGTTGTGGATAGCTGCACAGCTGTCAGGATACATCAATAACAGACCAGGTAGAAGCTGTATAGAGCTGCTCACCACACTCTCCTTTAAACATCTCTGCATCTTTAAATTTGTTCATAATAAATGCTTTGGGAAAATCTGTTTATTAAAATAATTAAATGACTCAATTAAATCAGGCTGTTTAATTAAAATATTTGTGGCACAGGACGTAGTATTGTATTGAAAAACATCAATAACACTCAAAGTATTTCATCAGATTTGGAGTCTGTGCAGAAGTTTTATGAATACTTTTAGCAATTTTATTATTTTTATTTTGTAAATTGTATATGACATACAATTTTAAAAGCCTAAAATAGTTTTTTTACAATATACAAATAATTCTCAGTGATAAGAAACCATTGCCCTAGTGGTTACCTAATGCTGATTTTTTCCATAGAGAACATGAAATTAATGGTGAATTTCACAGTATAAAAAAGCTCTTCATGATATTTCCAAAGCTATGTGACATAGAGAATTTAAAACCTTAAGTTTTGTATGAGTGCTAAATAAATATACCAGCTAACATTTAGTAACACAAAGGCTGACCTTTCTTGAATAGGATAAAACTCCTATTGCCTAATTACTTTTAAACTGGGACATAGTTTTTTTCTTTTGTTAGATTCTAGAAACATTGAGCTGTTGGGCTTCAGACTGCAGAGTACACCATTAGTTTCCTTGGGTTTCAGAACTTTGGGTCTGCACTGGAATCATATCATCGATTCCCCAGGGTATCCAGCTCACTGACTGCAAAGTCTTGAGACTTGTTAGTCTCCATAGTTCTGTGAGTGAATTCCTTATAAATTTCCTGGTTTTTAATGTACATCCTACTGATTATTTCTTAGCAAAATCCTGATTAATAAAATATGCAATGTTAGAATGAAAGTGTGGTTCATAATTAGGACAGAAATTTAAGGAATTAAAAGTAAACTAGTGATGACAGAGATGTTACAATTAGCAAAAGACAAGAGTAGTAATATCTTAATTCTTTCTAAGCATTTTGTAGATTCCATAATTCCAGTATAAATGCCAGTAGATTTCTGGTTGAAATTCACAAGATAATTCTAGAATGTATTTGGAAATGCAAATAACTATGGATAGCTAAGTGAACCTTGAAAAGAATAATAAATCTATAAAGCTATTTCTATTTGTTTTCAGCATCTAATAATAAAGAGAGTATGGTTTGGAATTTAGATGGAAAGGTACATTGATGAGACAGGCTAATGAGCTCAGATATACAACTATGTGGATATCTGATCACTGAAATTGTCAGGTAAAAATTATGACAAAAAGTGCTTATTCATACACAGATATGAATAAACAAAGCAAAACTAAAGATCCTTACCTTGCAACATATGCAGAAATTAACTCAAAATGTATCAATTGACCTAAATCTTCAAGCTAAACTTCCAGAGAAATTCTAGAAAAATTTTTGTGATATCATATTCGGGAAAAGACTGTTTAGAAATGATATGAAAAAGCATGATCTACAGAGGGTGAAATAAAGAGGATTTATTATGGGACTCTGATCACACAATTTTGAGGGTGGAGAAACCCATCCACTTTCTGAAATCTGGATAAGCAGGTAGCTAATGGATCATGTAACTGCAGATCCAAGGCCTAAAATTTATGGGCAGGAGGAAGAAAGACTATATCCTTCCTTAGAGATGTGCTCTGTTGAGTCCTCGGTGGGTTGGAGGATGAGTGCTCACTGGTGAGGGAAGTTCATTTTCACTACGTCTACTGATTCAAAGGCTACTCTTTTCCAGAATTATCCTTGGAAGGGAATTTAAAATTTTAAATAAAAGCCTGCCAGAATGCCCACCAAGACCAAGTAGACATGTCTGGATAAACCTGATAACAGAACATGCATTTCTTTGTGTCTGCTTGTCTAACAGGTGACCTTAAAATAATGTAACTTCAAATATTCCTTTGTATAACCCTCATCTTTACTATCGTTGTATAAATAGTACTAATGGCCTTGTAATATAATTTAAAATTAACAGAACGTTTCTCCTCTGTATAACCCATGCTTTGTATAACTGATAGCCTTATGATATAATCTGAAACATTTAAACTTACTAGCAACCCACAGTATCCCCCAACCTACCAATCATATGTGCTGAACTTGTGTTTTTACCTCCCCACTTACTTTCTCTTTAAAAGTCCTAAAGCTTCACCTGACTTTAGAACTTTTAAAGGGAAGCCCACTTTGTGGGGCTCTTACTCTTTTGGAGAAATCCTAGTCACAAGCCCCCTGGTGTAATAAACTGCCTCTTAAACCTTACTGGTGC
>PVJX010047075.1:0-12025 GCA_004027295.1 Dolichotis patagonum | reverse complement strand
AAGAAATCACTACTTGATAAATTACATATTGTCTTCTTAGAAATAGTTGTTCATGTTACAAAATTAAGGTGTATAAAGTGAACAAACAGTGAGGTTGCAAACAGTTCTGTTCAACAATCCAACAAAAACTTGGTAATATGGTTATCAATCCCACACACTTAAACATACATGCAGTTATATCCTTTAGAGCATTTTCTTTTCCTCTTTTTGCTTTTTAAGTACATTATCTGTTTAGTTATATCATGTTTCAGCTTGCTCAGTACCTTATTGTTGTTTGTTGTTGTTATTTCCTTTTTAATCACCTTATATAATTCTGTTGTTTTGTTTTTGAGTTTCTCGGCATCCATGTCACATGGATCAGCTTTGGTAGAGTTGGGAGTTTTTGGAGGTATTTTGTTACCTTGCTTTCTCATGTTCTATTGTTTTATTTTTATTTAATTTTTATTAACTTGGAGGTAGTAATATACAACAAAAAGGATGGAATAAAGCCAACTGAGGCAGTGTAGTGAAATTGGCACAGAACATCACAGCAGGTCACCAGGACAACAGTAATAGGCAACATTGTATATCTCGTTGTCTTCGCAATAGTTGTTCTTCTATTAGGTACAGCAAAATCAAAAGAAATACACAACATTATAGAACACATCAAAACAGAATATTGAATACAGCAACACCGTTAATCAGGACAAAGCAAAACAGCCATAAAATATCTGACTTAAGAGATAGTAGAAGGAAACTCCCCCCACTTGCTGTACCAAATATGGTCACCTCCCAAGAGATACCCAGATCCCTGGATCCCAATTGTTAATGGGGGGGGGATGGTATGTTTGATTCTAAGGTAGGCAGCAGGCTGGTTGCTGGTTTGTTCGGTGCCCTAAGTTCCAACATGGCACGAATCTCAGGAAACGCAGTTGCTTCTTATTTCCCCACCCTGGGGTGGCCGCGGCTTGCCAGACCACAGTCACTTACCAGGGCAGCAGGCTGGTTGCTGGTTGGCTCAGCACCCTAAGTTCCAACATGGCGCCTCTCAAGGTGTTTAATGATACCTGATTTTTTCGTATTGTTTTCTTTTCTGTTCTTAAATGCAGTCTCCCCATGTACTCCAGGCTGGCTTTCCATTTAAGATGCAGCCCAGGCTGGCTTCGAGCTCATAGTCCTACTGCCTGAGCCACAGAGCACTGCACTTCCAGGCTCACACCAACCACACTGGTTTAGAAGGCAAATATCCTAACTACGATTACCATCCATTTTTGTGCTTCCCCCTTCACTTTTCCAACCTTGTTCTCACCTTATATCAGCCTATGTTTCAGATCATTCTGGATTATCCAGATGGATCATAAACATCATCCCACCCCAATTATCCTCTGTGAGACAACAGAAGGAATTATTTTGGGGGGGGATAAAATTCACGACCTCACACTTGCCAGGCAGGCACTCACGCCACTGAGCTAAGTCCCCAGCCAGAAGAAGGGAATTTAAATGCAGAAGAAAGGGCCAGGTGAAGACAGAGGGAGAGACATGAATGACAGGCACCCAAGGCCAGAGGAGGCAAGGTCAATTCTCAGAACCTGTCAAAGGAGAAAAGCCTTGACTACACCCTGATTCCTGCACTCAGTTAGACCTTTTGGGCTCTCGGCTTTTGGAAGATGGAATTTTGAGCTACAGCTACACAGCCATGTGTCACAGTAGTGTGATGATTTGGGGGAGTCTCGGTCAATCCAGGCTGCAGGGCACGCTGATGGCAGGAAATGCACTGTGAGGAAGGCTGCCCTTGAGAAGCCAAGGATGTGGCTTCCAGAAAACCTGTCCTTGTGGGGGGAAGTGGCCAAAGACAGGGCTTCAGGGAGAGGGGAGGAAGTGGCCTGAATCAAGGGAACCCAGCAGTATGTGAGGAGGCAGAACGGAGCAGGAGGACCCAGCACTGTCAGGAGGTGGTGGCCCAGGAGAGGAGGGGCATCCAGGGATGTAGGTAAAGACTGGGGATCCATGAGCCACCCTTGTTGTGGCCAACAAGGCCTGTATGGTAGGGAGGGACATTTGGGGTATGGTAATCTGGGGCAGGACGGTGCCCATGTGAGTGACGTTGAACATAAAAGGAGGCACCCACTCCTGGCCCTTTGAGCCCTGTCCTGTGTGTTCATAGCATTGCTGCAGAGCATACCCTCATGGGAGGAGACTCTGAGAGTCATGGGGAGGGAAGAGGGGGTGACTGCCTCTCTTGGCCAAGATCCATGCCACATAGTTATGTCCCCAGAAGCTCACACTTCCTTCCTTCCAGGTTCCTGTGAGTGGGGCTCCAGAGGGCCTGCAGACATGCAAAGGTCTGTGTGGCTGAACTTATTTTGATCTATTCCATCCCTTAAACACCTCCCTGCCTGTCACCCCATCCCCACTGGGCCAGGTCTGCCATGCTCCTAGGGACACAGAGTTTTTCTTCATTCTGGTGTTGTTCATGTCCCCTTTCCCAAGGGAGGGTCAGCCACCTACTGTCTCCATCTGAAATAAATACATGGGGATAAGAGCAGGAGGGGACCCTGGAATGAATGGGAAGGGACAGAAGGGCACAAGTCCTGTAGCAACACACCAGGAGACCCCAGACAGAGCCTGATTCCCATGGCTCTGGACCAAGGATGTCTTCTCTTCCAGCGCCTGGACTGGCCACTCTCCTGGCCTGGCCTGGAGTTCCAGGCATAAAGACAAGCAGCTTCTCTGGAGAGCCAGGCCTGTCCTCTCCCACAAGCCACCTGGGGTGGTGTCCAACAGAGGCCCATCCATGGAACAGGGTGCTGTGTGAAAACAGAGTGGCTGCAAGGAACAACTCCCAAGCTTGGACCCATTGTGTGCCAGCATCTACAGACAGGAAGGAGCCAAGCTGGGAAGAAAAACGTCTTATCCAGACCCAAGGCCATGACATGCTCAATGCCATGGGAATCCAAAGCCAAGAATGACCCACTGGATACCAGGTGCCTACTGTAGGCCCTGTTCTGAGAGGTGGTCTACAGTCCCTTGGCCCCTGTGGTCACCTGGGTCCTCCCTTCTGCATGGCCATCCAGGCTGTGGAGCCAAAGACAGGAGGGCCCCACCCTGGGGACAAGGAGCACAGACGTGGAGGTCTGCAGCATGAGTTTATTTAGCACACGAGGCGGCTCTATAAGCAATGTGGCTTTTGCGGCACTTGAGTAGGCAACACTGCACTGTAAGGAGGGTCTCGTAGCTCTCTGATTGATTTGTGGCCTGTGGAGCAGCCAGATGGCACTTTGGACAGCAATGACAGAAAGAACAGGGAACAGAAAGCAGGCACCTGAGAAAGGACAATGCACAAAGATGGCTGGGATCAGGATGGGAGCAGAAAAAGAAGCCAAGGCCCAAGACCCCAGTCCTCCCTTCCCTGGCCCCCCACTCAATCATACTTACTGCCTGTTCAGTCATCAATGCATCTCCCTGTGGAGGAAAAAGAACGTCAGTCCACGTGTGTGTGTGTGTGTGTGTGTGTGTGTATGTGTGTGTGTGTGCAATCATGTGTTGTATCTCTGGCTATCAAGACTCCTATACTACCCATGTCTGCCTGAAGCCCAGCCCAGTCCAGCTGCAGAGCATCTAGGAGTTCCCTGAATTAAGGCCCCAGGCATTGGCTCCACTGAGTGTTTGGGCCTCAGTGCTGCTCAGGTGCCAAGGGCTCTGGCCTGTTGATCTGCTGAGACCTGGATGCTCCTCAACCAGTGACCTGAGTGGCCTGGCTGGAGCCCCCTGCCTGGGCCAGGCCACTTAAGTGTAAGGACATCACTCACATCAGAAATGGACAGGTCCCAAGGGAGAGGACAGATGGCCCAGGCAGCCGGAACCAAAGCATAGAGAAGAGGTGGCCCAGGGCATTGAGACTGGGGAGCCTTGGACATGGGGCTGAGATTGTCATCTGTGCAGGCCTTGGCTAAACTAGCAGGAGAGCACGTGGGGACAGAGCCCTAGGGTCCATTGACCCCACTGAGGCAGCCGCTGCCTCAGAGGTGATTGCCCCAGAAGACTGAGTGTCTCCTGCATGGTTTCCCAGTGGGCAGCATCGGGCCTGGACAGACTCACCCTCCCTGTGCCCCTCCCCAGTGTCCATTACCTGTAGGGAAGGAGAAGGCAATGTTGTCTTCCGTGAAGCCAAGGTAGTCGGCAAATTGGACAAAGTGCCGCTTCAGTCTGTTACTCAGTTGCTTGGTCCTCCCTGTAGCCAAGATGGCCAGTGAGTGGCCATGAGAAAGGCACTCCACAGATTTAAGGGTTTTCAGGCAGGGTCTTGCTATGTAGCTCAGTCTGGCTTTAAAGTCATCCTGCCTCAGCTTCCAAAGTGCTGGAGTGACATGGGCCACAATACCTGGCTTACAGCAAAGTCCTTTTGAATGAGTGAAGGTCCCATACCCCTTTCCCATGGGAGGTGGAATGGGAAATGACTTCCTCCCCAACTTGGGTTCGAACTGGAGCAGGCTTTGCGGTCTTTAGGTATAGGGGCACCCTCCCCCAAGTGTAACCAGGAGTGGGAACAGGACCCATCATAGAGGGTGAGATAAAAGTTCACGTTGTCTTGGAAGTATTGTGTGAAAGACACCACAGCAAATTGATTGTAGTTGGTATCTGCCACTCTCATGGTGTATCTCTGTATTCCATGGTGACCTGCAATGAGGACAGCCGAGGACCTGGCTGGGAAACAGGGAGTGATCCCGTTCCCCCAGGACTGGTCAGCAGGGTCTTCTCCTACAGGACAGTGTCGGTGTGGTGGACCAGGAAGCTTGGGCCCTTGTGGGAGGACTCTGCCCCCAGAATCCCAATGCCAGATCCCCCTACTCAGAACTTACCACTGGTGGTGTTCTGGGTGAAATGGCCAGGAATGGTAGTTGGCAAAAAGATTCTGGTCACGTGATTACAGCGCTGGGCCCTGTGAGAGGAGAGAGAATGGTGGTTGAGCAGAGCAGTGACACAGATTTTGTCCCACTGAGAGTCATTGTAAAGGACCAGAGCATAGCAGGATACTATGTCCTAATCTAGCCCAGCGCATGACAGCTGGGCCCTCTCTATGGCAGAAGCCCCTCCATGGCCCTAGGTCTTCTACTCTGTGCTTCTGCCTGGTCTTCTGCATTCAACCATCCCTTCCCCACCCACTGCCCCCTCTGCTGCCTCCCTAGAGCAGTCAGTTCCGCATCTTTGCTCTTATCTTGCTGGTCCTCTTTTCCATCTTTCCTTCCCATTTCCTCTGAGCTTCCAGTCTGCTCCAGCCCAGGCTCTGCCCTAAGACTAAGACTTGGGCCACACTTGACTCACACACTTGGACTCTTTCCTGAGTCCATCCCATTCTTCTACCCCAGCCACAAGCCAACCAAACCTGCCTGCCTGTTCCCCTCCATCTTCAAATGCTCCAATGCCAAGGTACCAAATGACCAAAACCAGAGCACAATGCAGGTGGATAGGCCTGGGCTCTGCTCCTCCAAGACCTCATCCGGGCTACCTCTGCCTTCTCCCATCTGGCATTGCCTTCACAATTATCCCCACCTTCTCTGTTTCAAATGAGCCTAGATCTGGCCATTGCAGCAGCCTCAGCCCAACACTGGCTCAGGGTGAGATGCCCCAGAGACTGGCCAGGGAGCGCCCCCTCTGGCTGCTCATCAACCCCTGCTCAGCTGCCCTTGCTGATGCCTGGCTGCCCCACTGTTGGCTAAGGTGAGGTCTTGCTGTGACTCCTGTGACATCATTTTTTTTTAGGTGATGGTGGTGGCAATTGAACCCAGGGTCACTGCAGTCACCTCCATGCCCAGCCTTTTTTTATTTCTAATTTTAGACACTCTCTAAAATTGTCCCGGGCTTCAGGCAGGGTCTTGCTATATAGCTCAGTCTGGCCTTAAACTCATCCTCCCTCAGTTTCCCAGTGCTGGAGTGACATAGGCCAGCATACCTGGCTCACACCAAAAGTCCTTTTGAATGAGTGAAGGTCCCAGACCCCTCTCCCATGGGAGGTGGAATGTGAAATGGCTTCCTCCCCAACTTGGGTTCGAACTGGGGCAGGATTTGTGGTCTTTAAGTATAGAAGCACTCTCCCCCAAGTGTAACCAGGAGTCGGACAGCAACCACCATAGAGGTTGAGGTAGAAGTTCATGTTTTGGAAGTACCTGTCTGGGAAACCAGACTGTTTCCCAGTCTGGTTTTCCTTTTGTGGCCCTCCTGCCTCAGCCTCTGGAAACACTAGGATTACAGGCAGGGCAACAGTGTCAAGGTCACATCGCTACCAGGCCTACTTCGTGGCATTGGGTGGCATCCCAGGCTGGATCCAGTGTCCCCTTCTCCTTCTGACATACTTCTCTATGTCTGGATTTCTTCTGATTATACTTGTGCTAAAGCCACCCATGAATACAGATAGAAGGGAGAGAAGAAAGGAAAGAGGGAAAGAAAGAAGAAGAGAGAAAGGGGAGCAGCTGGAGTCCATGCCGAATGGTGAGATAAATGACACCGTCTCTCAGTTTTGGTCACTCCTTGACTGACACTGTCCTGCTTCTCAACCCTAGAAATGGTGGCAAATTCACCTGAGCATGGTGGTGATGCCAATGTAGCTGTGGTCCTCTTTCAGCTCGTAGGTGATGCCCTGCATGGTTAACCTCTTCTGCTTTCCATTGAGAATTCTGCTGTCTGTGATCGCTAATGTATACCACCTTCCCTGGAACTGCAAGGGACTGGTGACAAAGCCCAGGAATGGCCAAGAGCCACCCCTCCATGCTGTCCCTGTAGGGACATCTGGGAAGTTCTCCAGATCACAGAAACTAGGCATCGGGTTCCCCTGAGGAAGCCAGAGGTATCCTGGGAGTGGTATCATCCCCAAGTTGTCAGGGATGAGGTGGCCCTGGGCAGGAGGCTGGTCTGTGCTCCAAAGCCTCAGTTTTCTTGTCTTTGTGGAGGGACTGAAAATATCTCCATCTGACATGACCTGGGCCTGAACTCCCCAGTGCTGCTATTCTCATACTGCCATCCCCCTGAGTCCCCCTGCCTCTCCTCCCCTCTGCTACCATTGTCCCTGTCCCCCAAACCCTCACTGCAGCTGCCCTTCCACAGCCTATACCTTATCTTCCCGGAAATCTGGTTGCACGGGAACCGGCTTGCTCGGAGGTTTGGTTGGCAGCGCAGTCAGATTGAAAACCTGCTCCTGAGGCTTCATGGCCCCTAGCAGGGTGAGGTTCAAAAACAGGAGATCCAAACTCATGGCTTCAGAGCAGCTCTGAGCTGGCACACTTTGCAGGAGGACAGTGAAGACTGAGATACCACCGAAGAGGAAGTGCTTATAGGCCACCTAACTAACACCAACATTCATAAGCACATGACAAGATATCAGCTCTTTCTCCTCTGGTCACAATTGTGCAACATAGAGAGAAAGGAAGAGGACAGGGGGCATGGGGGACACTCCCAGAGCCCCACAGTCTTGAGGGCATGAGAACTCCTGGTGGATGTTCACTGCACCTCTTCTATGCACCCAATTGGCTGTTTGCCAGAAGCTCAGGTCCTGACATACTGTCATCTCTGACCATGTTCCCAATGTGCACTGTGTGGCAAGACTCCTTCCCTGTATCTGCAGAAAGCAAAGAATGTGCTGGGTATGGTGGATCATGGTAGCACATGCCTGCAACCAAAGCACTCCAGAGCCTAAGGCAGGAAGGCTGCCAAAGCTGGAGGCCAGCCTGGTCTACGTGGTGAGCTCAAGGGCAACCTGAAGACTTATGAAGACCCTGTCTCACAAAAAAGAAAAGAAGGAAAGAATGCTCCACCCCGCATGCCCTGTGCACCTTGTGCTGATTCTCGTAAATGTCAGGACATGCTGGGGTGGCTGACGTGGACATTGTAGACAGACAAAGCTGGGGTGCTTCCCTGAGCCTACTGAGCCCAGATCTTGGCCCTCCTGGGATCCCCAGCCCATGCCCTGGAGCAGGATGACATGCCTTGAGTCCCTCTCTCCCTCCTCATCTCCAACTCATTTGCAGAACAGACAGAGATACCAAGCTAGGCACAGAGGACATTGATGAGGCTGCAACCACAGCTCACGGCAGAGCCCTGGAAAGAGGACCAGGGACACAGGTGGACTGCACTCTGCCGTGTACACCAGGTGCTTTGGGTCACGGGTACCAGGGTTTCACCTTGTCCTTGAGAGGTCATTCACATTCCTCTCTAACCACATTCTTGGGTCATGGGTCCCAGAGGCTCAAGCCTGGGTTCTCTCTCAGGACTGTCCTTGAGATGGCTCATCCCACACTTGTCCCAGATGGAAAGAAGGCTGTTTGCTCACTAGAGGCCTGGCCAGAATCCTGGGGAGGCAGGGTTAACCTTAGGCCCTATGCAAGTGTCCCCTGAGATGGCTCACACAAGAGGCTGACGACTGTCTTGGGAACCTGACCTGAGCCTAGACTAGGCACTTTCTGGCTTTATATGGGACTACAAGGGTCCCCATTGACTACTCATCTGCTCTCAGGGCTCCAGCCTGGCTCGGGAGTGATGCTCACTGAAAGCAGGGGCTCTAAACTGTGCACTGAGCTGGTGGAAAGATCGCAGCCTCAGCCCTCAGACACACACCAGACAGCCCTCTACTGCACCCCACCACCTGGGATGAGTGATGAAAAGGCAGGAAGTGAAGCTGAGTAAAGCTGTGGCCACCAGAGCCTGCCACCTTCCCAGTACCCCCCTGTCTCCTGCCAGCCTTAGAGGCTCCACCTCTGCTGCTCCCTATGAGCTAGAAAAATATCCTCAGCCAGACAAGGTGCTGAACAGCATTAGTCCCTGCACTCTGGAAGGCTGCAGCAGGACTCCAGCCAGCCATCGGTGTAGCTGCCCAAGCAGGGTAAAGTGGACAGGGAGGTAGATACTATCCAGGTGTGATGCTGCCCACTAGAAAAATCAGACAGGAGACCCTCAGTCTCCATTTCTAGTCACCAGAGAGACAGCACCTCCTACCATGGGGTCCGTGAGTTCCCATGGACCCTGTCTTCAAGTTCTCCCCCTAACATTTTACCTAAGACCAGTCCAGATGACAATATCAGTCCTAGTTTCAAGTTTCTCCAGTCTCACTTCGCTGGGCCACCTCCTCCCCATTCCTTGGGCCTTGCCATCCTGGGCTATCTCCTCCATCTGTGGCTTACGAATTCCTGACTTACCTGATGTCCTTACACTAAACTAACCTGTCCTAGGTTGGATATTCAACTAGGTCATAAAAGGCCAACAGTGAAAGGCTTCCAGGGCTCAAAAGGAGGCCTTGGTGTCTGAGCAACTTCGAGCCCCAGATCCATTGGGGAGCCAAACCTGAGGCTTTCAATCAGGCTACTCCAAGATGCTCAGCAGCTGGGTCAGGATGGGTTTTAGCAGACATGAATAGTGCAGGGTCCTGGCAGGCAGAAATATCACACACACACAGGGTTTTTTCCTCTGCTGCCATTCTGAAACCCAGCCATCTTTGTGCATTGTCACCTCTCAGGTGCCTCCTTTCTCTGTGTGCCCTGTTCTTCCTGTCATTGCTTTCCAAAGTGCCATCTGGTTGCTCCATGGGCCACAAACCAATAGCAGAGCTGCGAGACCCTCCTTATAGTGCAGTGCTGCCTACCCAGATGCCACAAAACCACACTGCTTACAGAGCCACCTTGTGTTTTAAATAACTAATGCTGCAGACCTCTGTGTCTGTGCTCCTTGTCCCCTGGGAGGGGCACTCCTGTCTTTGGCTCCACAGCCCGGATGGCCATGCAGAAGAGAGGACCCAGGGTGACCACGGAGGCCAGGATGCTGTTGAATGGGGTGGTGTCCAGTGATTCCAAGCTCTTGTCCCATTGAAAGAACAGGAGAGCAGCACCCAATGAATGTAGCAGTTTAACACTTATTGAAACTTTAACATTTATTGAAGAAAATGAGAGGACAAGAAGAAGGAATAGAAAAGAGAAGATACGTCCTGCACACAGACAGGGCACTGCAAGAACAAGAGTTCAGTGGCAGCCAAGTCAATGGTGGCCATCTTTGATGTCTTTTTTTGACATCAAATCTGTGCTGTCCCACACAGGGCTTGGAAATTGTTCTCCATGTGTGTCTTCACCATGATATAACAGTTGTCCATGACTGACAGGTCACAATCAGTGTTCCAGCCTTGACTGTCCATGATTTGACAGTTCTCCAAATCATGTTCTGTTGCTCAGCTGTGAAGAAAGAAATCACCAACAGAGTGAAAAGACAACCCACAAAATGGCAGGGAGAGAATCTTAGCTAGCTGTTCATCAAAGAACTAATATCTAGAACATATAAGAATTGAAAAATATCAGACTGACCAAGTTTAAAGACTCAACCCAAAAGTGATCATCTGAAAGGAATAGACACATCTCAGATGAAGAAGTACAAATAACAAATAAATATATGAAAAATTTTCAACATCACTGATCATCCAGAGATGTAATTTAAAACACTGATTTCACCTTACTGCAGCAAGAATATCTATCATCAAGAAACCAACCAACAACAAATGCTGGTGTGGCTGTGGGGCAAAAGGAACCCTTCTCCTCTGTTGTGGGAGTGTAGACTGATGCAACTGCTGTGGAAATCAGTGTGGAGATTCCTCAAAAGCCTAGGACTAGAGATCTCATTTCACCCAGCAATTCCCCTTCTGATATCCTCCCAAAAGTATTAAAAATCATCATAGTATATGCATACCCACATTTATAGAAGCACTGCTTGTAACAGCTCAATCTTGAACCCAAATGCCTGTCAACCATTGAACTGATTTAAATAAAAGATGTGGTTTTTTTCATATAATGGAGTACTACTCATCCATAAGGAAGGATAAACTTGAGACATTTATAGTTAAATGTATGGTCCTTGAGACCACACTCTTAAGTGAAACAAATCAGGCACATGTATAAATATTGCATTGTTTCTCTGGTGTGAGAAACTGAAAGTGTAAATAAGAACCAAAATGTGTAATAGATATTGTGAACAGGAAGAAATTGTTCAAGTGAAATACGAATTGTCACCATGCTCAGGCCACTGCTAGTTTGGGGAGAGCCAGACCTAAGCCTCTCTCCATGAATCAGCACCATTTGAGGACTGAGGAGAGAGAGAACCAGGCCCCAGAGAGAGGAGATCCCTGCCCGGAAACCACATCATTTTCATTGTTTTGTTCAGTTGGGTTTTTACTTTCTTCTGTTTTGTTTATGTTAACTCTGATGGCATGATCAGCTATTTAAAAGATAACAAGATATGTTATGAAAGCCATTGTATATTTACTACTGACTTGGTTTGGTGTTCTTTATTGCATTGATTGTTTTGTTTTTATTGTTTCTATTCTATTCTGTTCTGTTCAATTTTTAATATGTCTGAAGGTGTTATCTGCAGCTATTTTGAAAACAACTAAGGCATTGTGGTAATGAATGTTGATTTCCTAAGGCTTGAAAGTTCTGCATCACTTATTCTGGTTTTTTTTTATTTAAAAGAGAATAAAACAAAAGGGGGTAGTACAGAGCAGATCAGAAGAGGACAACATAGGCAACACAGTACTTTATATTGAGTCAACTGGACATCAACAGTATCTAACGCCATATCGCTAACTCTGCTATAGTTGAGCATAGTTTCAATTACAATAATATCAAACATAACACAATAGTATAAAGTCATGCATATAGTGAAAGAATTCCAGGGCTTTCTGAACCGAATAACAGAAGATGATCAATGAGTATTATAATATCTCATTTTTGATTAAAAAAAAAGAAAAAAATTTGTTTGAACTATCACACATATTCAAATTCCAATAAGACACAATGCGGTAGACAGAACCAATGGCAATAGAATAAAAAAAAAGAAAAAAAGCATGGTAGGACTTCTAAGAGGGATAATATTAAATCAGCAATAGCTGTCATAGTGTTTTCTTCAAAACAGCTGTTCATATCATCACGTATGATATAGTCAAACAAAACAGGATAACACCATTCCAACTGATGATTTAAAACTTTGAAAGACTTCGAAGCTATGAGATGGGGCCTCATGCTTA
>PVJX010047074.1:0-12017 GCA_004027295.1 Dolichotis patagonum | reverse complement strand
TGAGCCAACTCTTCAATTCATCGATTCTTTGTATGATTTTATTAGCCTTAATTGCATTAATTTCTGCTCTGATCTTTATCATACAAGGAGCTTTGGGTTTAACTTGCACTTTTTTTCCTAGAAACTTGAGGTTCAACATTAGTTTATTTGAGCTTGCTTTATTTTTATGATATGGGAATTTACTGCTACAAATTTCCCTTGTAAGACTATTTTCACTGAGCCCCATAAGTTCTGGTTGTTCTATCAGCATTACTGTCTAATTGTAGAAACTGTCTAATTTCCTCTGTGATCCATCATCTTTTTAGAAAGATATTATTTAGTTTCCATATGTTTGTGTAGTTTTGTGATTTCTTTTGCCATTGATATACAATTTAATTGCACTATGATGTGATAATGTGCATAGGATAATTACAGTTTCTTTGCATTCATTTAAGCATATTTTATAAGTAGCATGTGTTCTATTTTTGAGAAATTTCCATGTGCTGCTGAGAAGAATGTGTATTCTGTTGTTGCGTAAAACACTCTGCAGGTATATACTAAGTCCATTTTTTCAAAGATTTGACTCAACTGATATTTCTTTGCTGATTTTTTGTTTGTTTGTTTGTTGCTCTGTTATTTGTGGCAGTGGAGTTTTGAGGTCCCCTGTTACAATTGTGTTAGTGTCTATCTGATTTTCATATCCATTTATATTTGTTTTATATAGTTGGGTGTTTCAGTATTTGATGTGGTTGATTCTGCTGTGCATACTTTCAATAAAATTTTTAATCTGGATATCTTCTTGAATCTGTTTTATGGCATCTAGTTCTATTTTTTTAATCTGTAGCTGCTCTAGATTTGCTAACCATTTCCTTCACTATGGTCATCATATCTTTAGTTATCTGTGTAGTTATATCTGTTTTGATTTTGTCAAGAGACATGCATTTGTTGCATGCACTATTACCATTTCAGAAAGTTCAGCTGGGAAAGTTTTTGGTTTCTTCTATCTCAGATAATCCAGTGCCCTGGATCTGCCTTGGATGAGTTAGGGGTGCTGGGTGGCATCTTCCTTCTATGTTTTCTCATTCATTTATTTTTTAAATTTGTTTTCTGCATTGGGGCTTGTAAATTGCTTCTGGTAGGTGGCTTTATTACTAGTATCAAGAGCTCTTAAGCAAATGATTACTTTTCAGAGATGTCTTCCAAGTGTAGCTGGCTTTTGGCCTTTGAGTCTGTCCCAAGATCCTGCCTCTTCTGTTTATTTGGTATTAGAGGTCTCAGCTTGTTTAGCCTAGAACCCAGGTCTTTGATACTGGACTATGGTACTGCTTATGGCAGCCAGATTTTCTAGCTATTGGCATACAAGGAGGATCAATTGTTCACAACAGCTATGTCACTTTGGCTACCGTAGTACAATCAGTAATAACAATAGCATCAAACACAGACTGGAAAATGATTAAGTATGATACCTTATAATTTGCCACATTTAACCCTAGATACAAGATTTATATTTACATAACAAAATCTAAGACAAATCAGAAAATTATCACTCAGTGGAGTGATTTTACTCTAAGGAGAAAAAGTTTAAAAGAGAGAAGAGAAAAAATACATGAGAAATGAACAGATAATGTAAAAATGAAAGGGAAGGAAAGTGCTCTAAGGATATAACTGTATGTATGGTTAAGTGTGTAAGATAGATAAGTACTTCTAAGTTTTTATTGGATCATTGAACAGAATGGTTTGCACTGTCATTATTTGATTGTCCACTTTTTACACTTTGATTCTATAACTTGAACAACTATTTCTAAAATGACGATATGTATTAATATTTTTTTCTTGAAATTATTTCTACCCTTTTTCTGTTTTGCTTTTTTTCTCTAAATAAAAAAATATAGATGGCAAAAGCAAAATATAGATGGAAAAAGAAATTAGAAGCAGAGCTGAAGCACAGAGACTACCTGGGCCTCAGGAAACTTATGCAGAGGACAGGAGGGAAGGAAAGGAGAAAACAAAATCAAAACAAAACAAAACTAGAAACAATGTTTTCACTCACAAAAACATTTAAAAAAGAAAGACCAAAAGCAAAGAAAAAATTCTCTGTGATTTCAAGCCTGTGATTAGTTTCTTGGGTCTACAGTTTTGTTGTAGTGTCCAACTCAAGGAATGACTCTTCTTTTTGGTGTTGGACAAGGGAGGGAGCCAGAGCCCAGATCTGTGCTGGGTAATCAGTCCCAGCAAGCCTGAAGTAGGATTAGGACGTGGCACCGGTTCTGAGACATCCACCCCACAGAGATCCAGGCTGACCCTGGGCTCTGGTTGTGGGAGTGGGGCCTGAGTCATTTTTGCCAGCCTGACCATGGACGTCTCCTGTGGCTGTCACCCGGCCAGTCACTGTGGGAGCTTAACACTAGAAACCCTGAGACAAAGGTAACCTACAGCTGCTCTGAGTCCCAGTTTCCTCTGACCCCTCCTTAAAATGGCCTCTGACCAAGCATTCTCTCCAAGGATCAGAGCAGACGCTCGGACTGGAGTCATTCACGTGCTGTAGGGCACGGCATCCACTGTTCCAGTCCACTGGTGCATTTCTTCCTGAAGGCCTCTGTGGTCACCTGCTTTCCCTATGTCTCTCTAGATTCCATCTCCCTTTCTTTTGCCAGGATCCAGGAGCTGGGGAGAAAGTGCAAATTATCCCTTCTTTTTTCTGCACTGTGGTCTGTCTCTTCAGTTTCTCTGTAGGCTCCAATTTTCCCTTCAGATCCTTCCTGGGTTATGGGGATCCACTTCTCTCCTTTTCTCCCTCGAGTTGTTATTTTCCAGTGTCTGGATTCCAAATATTGGAGAAGCTGATTTATTGCTGCTTACCGTGGTGCCATCTTCCTGTCAGTATCAAGACAGGTTTATTTGGCTCACGGTTTTCTGCGGGTTGAGTCATGGCTGAGTGGCTCCAAGGCAGAAATGGTATGGTGCAGGGCCTGGGTGAAGGAAAGCTGCTCACATCATGGCAGTCGGGAACCTGAGAGAGAAAGGAGGAGCCAGAGAGGAGAATACGTCCTTCCAAGTCACACCCCAATGACCCACCCCTTCCAACCAGGTCCTGCCTCCAAACGTGAGACTCTGGGGGACATTTTAGATCTAAAATATAACAGTCTTCCTGTGCTAACATTTTGGCCACCCTCAGCTTGCTGGTGTGATTTCATCAGACTTCTGACTCCCTGAAACCAGCAACAACCTTAACTGAGGATGCCCTCATTAGGGACATCCCTCTTGCCCTATCCCTCTTGCTACAGCATGTGCGCAAATGAGACCCAGAGGCCTGGCTAACCTTCTCCTAGTATACTTTCCCTTTCCCCAGACTGGGTTGCAAAATTGGCTGTTTCTGTCTTGCCAACCACCTCACTTCCCTTTCTTTCTTCTCGTTTGAAATTCCTGCTATTGCTAACTATTGTTAACACAAAGTAGATCAAGTTTCCCTTAGGCCCAGCATTACCCAACACTTAAGAGGGTGGGTGCACAGGCCTGTGTGCATGACTGCGTATGCGTGACGAAGGCGTGGGGCCAGCGACTCAGCCACCATCGATTCTGACATTTTGACTTTTTGATGAAAGCACTAACAGTGCTTTCTCTTTTCTTGTAATCTGCATTCTAGGTCTCTGTGCCCTATGTTTTTATGTGTGGAGAGGGCTTTTTTCTCTTGTCCTTTTCTTTTCCCCTTTCTTTGAAATTTTATGAATTCAGCTTTTTCTAGTTCCTTAGAGATCATAGGTAGCATTTACTGACTTCTCACTATGCGACAAGCAGTTCTGACTCACGTGAGTCTCATAACAAGTGCAACAGGTGAGCATTGTTATAACTAATTTCATTTTACAGGAAAGAAAACCGAGGTTATGAAGTATAGCTGTCATGAGTCTTTTGTTTACAACTCACAGGAATTCAACTCAAACACCGATAAAAGGAACAAAAGAGAAGGGGAGGAGAAGGAGAAAAATAAAGAAAAAAAAAGAAAAAATGCATTGGCTCAGTAATGAAAAAGTCTGGGGTGGATCTACATTAAGTGCACCTGAACCCAACTAGCCAAACGTTTTGGCTGAGCGTCTCTCTGCCCTCTCAGCCACTGCCTTTTTCTGAACTGGCTTTGTGTCAGGCTCTCATTCTTCACCTAGTGGAGCAAAGAGGCTGCAGCTGCTGCGGTTTGCTTCCTGCCAACTCTTTCTAACAGTGTTGGCAGAATTCCCAAGAGTGGCTCTTGCTGGGCACTTGGGGTCACAGGCAAGTCTGCAGGAGGCCAAGTTCCATAAAGAAAAGTGTGAGTGCTGAAGCCCAAAGATAAGGCAAGGGATTCTGGGTAGACCAAAGCAACGTGAAGATGACGATAGGAGATAAAGTGGTGCAGACAGTGGACTCTCCAAATCCCAAACCAAGTATGACTGCAAGGTCTACTGTGACTCCATCTGATATCCACGACGGCCCAGGAGACCTGTCTCGCAGCCTGAGTCTGTCGCTGAAGGGCCAGAGTGACCTTACAGATTCTCACTTTTCCATCGGCATAAGAGAATAATACCTGTCCTATCTCCTTCACTGAGTTATTGTAGAAATCAAATATACCTTGAATTAAAAAGCACTTTGAAGAGTCAAATAGAGAGTACTCTATTTCCATTTTGTTTATTGAAATTACCTTAAAATCCTTTGCATTTTCCAAATTCTTTTTTATTTTTCTTCTCAAAAACTCATCACACTATAATCCCTGCACTTGGGAGGCTGAGGCAAGAGGATTGCTGTTAGAGGCCAGCCAGGCTACACAGTGAGTTCAAGTCCATCCTGAACTATATAGGGAGACTCTGTCTCAGAAACCAAAAAGCAAACAAACAAAACTTACTACAAAAGCAATATGTGCTAATACAATTTGAAACCATGGGAAAAAAAAGTAAAATGAAAATCATTCATAATCTCACCATTCTGAGATAAAAGATATTAGCATTTTGGTGTTCTCATCTCTTCTGTATGGATGATCCTGTGTGTGTGCTTATAATAAAAATAGGATAATATCTCAAAACCTGTTTTTCCTATAAACAATGTTGTAACCACTTAATATTTTTAAAATAATCATTTATATTCTTTTTACATATTCACTTAATCACCAAATACTTTTCTATAACATCAGTTTAACTGTAATCAATTTAATAGATTATTTAATCAATAATCTATTGTTTAGCAAAACTCCTCTTACTAGACATCTAATTATTTCTAACTTTTCCTTATTAGCAAAAATGTTACATAAAATTTTCTAGAGGAATTCAGAATCAAAGGTTTTCCAGAATTCCAAGGCTTTTGGTATCTACGCCATACCTGGAAAGTACCATCGCTTTGTGAGCAGATGTGTGCCTCAGCCACTATCTAGGTGGGCATAATTGTGGGCTAAGACTCTTATGACAATAATGTGCCTCTTGTTTTTAAATTTAAATTTACAGTATCTTTCCCTTAATTACTTTGTGCTGATGGAGACTGAGGCTCTTCTTACTTTGCTGGAAGTGTCAGAGATTTCTGAGCCTTAGAAGTGGGGGCATTTTATAAAGTTTGCAAGATCAGAAGAATTTGTATTCTGTGTTCATGTTTGGACTGTGACTTTTTGTCCATATTTATAAATTGGAGGTCTAGTCCTGATGCTGGCCTTCCTACCTCACAGGTTACAAAAGGCCAGAAAAAGAGGAAGTGACTTTGGAAGGCTGAGGCAAGAGGATTGCAAGTTCAGTTCCCAGCTGGGCAACTTAGTGAGACCCTGCCTCAAAATAAAAAATAATTGGAAGGAAGGGCTGGAAGGGTAGCTCAGTGTGAAGGCCCTGGGGTCAGTACCCCGTACTCCCCCCAAGTGGAAGTGAACGTGCTTTCTAACAGGTAAAGGCCCTGAGCCCCTTAGGGCTGCTGTGCACTTTGCTCATGTGGTTTTGCCTGTGGTGCAGCCAGTCTCCAACACAGGGTGTTACGACGATTATCCCTTGTGTAGCCTTCTCCCCTGGAGTCTAGGCCTGCCCTGTGTCCTATTTTCGAGTTAAAGAATGCAGTGTAAGTGGCACCTCATGTCTTCCTAACCTAGACAACTATGCTATCTGGCTTAAACTCTAAGAGGGACCCACCAAGCTGAGCCCCATTAATCCATGAAACCACGTGAGGTAATAATATGTTTTTTGTTTTATGCCAGTGGATTTTGGAATGTGTTGTTACACAGTAATGGATAAGCGAGACCCTTGCCAAATTTGTTTCCAGTAACTCAAATCTATGAACAAATCTCAACCTTAATGATTAAAAGTTGTCACCTTTGGAGCCACATAGCTGAGCTTACAGTTTTCCCCACCATATCCTTAGCAGCTCAATGATCTTGGGTAAATTATTAAATTCTCTGAGCCTTACTGTGCCAATCAATAAAATGGGCCACAAAATAATACTTCCCTCTAAAACTCTTGAACACATATGCATGGGCAAGGGCTTTTTGAACAGAACCCTAATTGCACAAGAAATAATATCAAGCATCAACAAATGGGATTACAGTAAATTAAAAACTTTTCTGCACAGCAAAGGCACAACCAACAGAGTAAAGAGACAAACCACAGAATGGGAAAAAAATTGCCAGCTATTCCTTGACTAGAGGACTAATATATAGAAAATGTAAAGAACCCAAACATTAGACACCCCAGAATGAAAGTCCCAATCAAAAAATAAGCAACTGAAATGAATAGACATTTCTCAAAAGCACAATGGCCAATAAATTACATGAAAAAACATTCAACATCACTGGTCATTTGAAAAACTCAAAACAACACTAAGATTCCATCTCATTCCAGAAAGAGTGGCTTTCATAAAGAAGTCAAATAATACTGAATGCTGGTGAGGCTGCAGGAAAAAAGAAACACTACTTCATTGCTGGTGGGAGTGTAAATTAAAACAATCACTGTGGAAATCAGTATGGAGAATTCTCAAAAAAACTAAAACTAGAAGTCCCATTTGATCCTGCTATTCCCTTTCTAGGCATCTTCCTGAAAGATTTAAAGACACAATATTACAGTGCCACATGCATAACCATGTTTATAGCAGCACAGGTCATAATAGTCAAATCTTGGAAGTAGCCTCTATTCCCATTAACAGATGAATGGATAAAGAAATTGTAGTAGTTATACACAGTGGAATAGTACTCTGGCATAAAAAAGATAAATGAGTCATTTTAGGTACATGGATGCACCTTGAGATCATGTTAAGTGTGATAAATCACACAAGCTTAAGTATCATATGCTTTGTCTTACATGACAAACTCAACATGTAAACAGCAAAGTGAAAAACAGACAACAGGAAATAGTAAGATCTTTAGTATATGAGAAGAGAACAGAGAGACAGGGAAGGAGGGAGAGAGGCCAGATGGAATTTTTTAAAAAGGAATTACAATGTTCTGTTTGTGTGTACCAAGTCCCCACAGGGACATGATCGCTATGCACTGCAAAATGTATCAGAAAAAAAAAGTCCAAGGGATGAAGAGGAGAGGGAGGGGATTGAAAACAAGGATTGTCATATGCACGTACCAATTCCCCAGGATGAACATAATCATTATTACCTCAAATGTACTGATAAAAAGTAATCCCTGCCCCATGGCACTGCTGAGAATTAGATGAGGCGCTATACAGACGGAGTTAATCCTCAGTGCATTTCAGCCATCATAGTGATGCTAATCCTTGATAATAACACATCCCACCTACAGCTTCCTTCATTAAATTTCTTAGTGTCGCTCATCCTGCCTCATCTTTTTACCATTGGCCTCAGTTGCCATCACTGTTTTGCCTTCTCTAGGCACAGAGGGGACTCTCAACATTTTCATTCTTGGAGACATGGTTTCAGTTAAATTCTCAAAGTCAGACAATTTAAGTTGTGTTAAGTGGGTTTCCAAAAAGTCAGTTTCCTTAATGAAATGTTTTACTTGGGTTGATGTCATTGATTAAATATTTACTTCATTTATGGCCACATTTCTGAGGTGGATTTATGGTCTCTTTTACGCCCATGTTTGTTTAAAGGTTGAATCATAGTTCTTGTTCCTCAATAATCCTACTGAGAATTCTGGATATAAAGCTGGACATTTCATAGACACAAATAGTTGAGATGATTATTTCTAAAAGATCTTGAGTCACTTCCTCTAAAAACATCTAGTGAGCATCTACCCTTGTGTGGTCTTGAACTCTGTCTAGTCTTGAGAGAAGGGAATGGAACACAACTTTTGGCCTTAAGAAGCTTAGTGTGGCCGGATGTAGGGGAGCACACCTGTAATCCCAGCAATTGGGAGGCTGAGGCCTAAGGATTGTTGTAAATTCGAGACCAGCCTGCATTACAAAGTGAGCTCAGGGCCAGCTTGAACTGCAGAGCAAGACCTTGTCTCAAAAAAGGCAGGAAAAAAAAAAGAGGAAGAAGCTTACAGTCTGTGTGGTGAATGTGGGAAGTGACAGGGAATGAAAGGCTGCTGTAATACTGACAGAAGTGGGTTGTGAGGGGGAGACACAGGAGGCCACAGAAGCCCAGTGGAGGAGACCCTTCTTTGCCACGGGGCTTCCTGGTCTGATGGGCGAACAGCTGGAAATGAAATGGGGACAGATTTCCACCCAGCCACTCGCAAGCTTCTTTCTTCCTGACACTGAGGGGTGGCCATGCGCGGCAGCTGGGCCCCGGGTTCCTCACACTGTTTCCATCCCTGGGCTGGTTGCTGCCCTAGCACCTTAAAGGTAGATGAGGCCATGGAACCAAGTTCTGACCAGCACAATGTAAACAAAAATGTGTCAATTTATTATAGGCAGCTAAGTTAAATAGAAATTAATATAGTCAGAGAAGTGTTGGGCTCTCAAGGAAGTCAGCAGAAAAATAAAGACACCAGAATTGTGACGGGAGGTGCCTCTGAAGGCCAGGTTTCAAGATAAAGATGCAATGGTCAGAGACTCCAGCCCTCTCCTGTGAGTCTGTGCCATTCACAGCCTTCAGGGGAGGAGAGCAAGAAATCAACAAGACGCTAAGACCTCCTGTGAGTCGGCGCCTTGTGTGGCTGACTGGGAGAGCCAGATGCCAGCCCCTTCTGGTGGGCAGGGCGACACGGAGAGCCAATATCCCTCCCCTGTGAGTACTTGCCCCTGTAAGAGACCGGCTGATCGAGAGGCACACAGGCTGTTATGATAGTTATTGAGGTAAAATAAAACTTAATGCTTGTAGTGTTTAGTGTTTCACTGACTTTGTAGGCCTAAAGCTGGTAGTCTGATAATCTATTAAGAGGATCACAAGACCTTCATTGTTTTGGTTGGTTGATTTTTTTTTTTCTGTTTTATCTTGTTGGATTTTGTTGTATCCGATGGCATGAACAGCTATTTAAAAGATAACAAGACATATCGTGGTAGCCATTTTGGATTTACTATTATCTTATTTTGAAGTCCTATATTGCATTCATTGTTTTGCTTTTGTTGGTTCTATTCTGTTTCTGTTTTGTTTGGTTTTACTGTGTCTGAAGGTATGGACAGCTATTTTATTTTATTTTATTTTATTTTATATTATTTTTATTTAAAGAGAAGAAAGAAAAAAAAAACAGAACAAAGGGTAGCAACAATATAGAACTCCAAGAAAAAAAAGGAAAAGAACAACAACAAAAAAACCTAAGAGATTATTACTTGACAAATTACATACTGACTTCTTGGAAATAGTTGTTCAAATTATAAAGTTAAAACATGTAAAGTAGACATTCACACAGTGAGTCTGTTATCAGTTCTGTTCCACGATCTGACAAAAATAAAACAGCAATATGGTCATCCATCTTACCCACTCAAATATACATTCAATTATATCAAAAGGGTAAAATTAAACACAACAAAACAGAACAAAGTGGATCACAAGAAAGCAATGTAAGGGACATAAATTCCAAAACTAGACAACTGGAGATATTCACTTTCTATCGTATTGACTCTTGTTTTCTTCCAAATAGTTGTCCATATTGTCACATACAGGGAATTCACATGAAACAACATAGTATGGAATTGATCTGAGCAGGACCAGGAGAGCATTTCAGGTCCTCAAGACTAGACAATAGGGAAGCCGGGAATGGTTGTCATAGTGTCTCTCATTCTCCTCAAAACAGCTGTCCATACCTTAATGTGTGTTGAACTTAAACAAAACAAAACAAGCTAAATCACTTTGAACAAAGAATGATAATTTTGCTGGATTACACATCATGACATTATGGAATCAGCACTGGGTACTGTAGTGTCTTTTTTTCTTCAAACTAGTTGTTCATTTCAACATGTGTTATATAGTTGGTTCTTGTAAACTTTTTATAAGCTCTACACATGCATGAGTCTCTAAATGTATATCTATCTTTTCTGTATTAGAGGTAAAAACAAAACAAAGCAAGATAAAACAAAACAATTCCTAAAAAAGCATGAAGCAAAAAAAGTCATATATAACCACAATAAAAGGTGATTACAATGGTTACCATGATGTCTCAGCAGTATATAACAACATTAATAAAAACAAAGCATTGGAGACATTATAAGACTTCAGAAGCAACTAATAATCAAACCAGAGTGGTATCTTAGTGAATCTTGTCATCTTCAGTGTAGTTGCCTATACTCTTAGACTTGATGCTATCAATCATAACAGATTTAAATAAAATCAGTCAATATAAAGTAGCAATCTAACAACCCAGATTCAAATAAGATCAGTCATAATAAGGTAGTATAAGTTATAAAGGGCTTCAGATTAAGTTGATAGAAAATTAGGGATGATTACCATAATATGTCTTCTTATTTTTGGGATAGCTGACAATGTCTTCAAGTCTAGTGTAGGTAGACAAACTGGAACAGCATGTAATCCATCCAAGCAGAATGATGAGAATAATATAAATTTTAAATCTTGTTACCCAATTAACAATATCCTCTGCCTTACTTTTTTAGACAATTCCTCCCCTTTCACTCCCATGGGGTGCACTGCTTGTTTTGGGTCCCACTGCCTCCCTATATAGAGCAGCTCAATGGACCCTATCTCCTGATCTACTCTGCCTGTGTTTCTCTCTGTTAATATTTCAAGGCCATCTATACTAGAGATTACGGCCAATCTTCCCTGCCTTACTTCTGCTATTCTGTTTTTCTGCCACTGGTTGTTTATTTTTCTGTTCCACTCCACTGTCTGCCCCGTTCACTGAAGCCTCTCTGCCATTGTTCCTGAAATGCTCGTATTCTTGTTCTCTCTCTCTCTAAAATGTCCTTCAGTATTTTTTGTAGGGTTGGATTGGTGATCACAAATTCTCCTAGTTCCTCTGTGTCATGGAAGCATCTTGCTTCTCCATTAATTTCTAGAGAGAGTTTTGCAGGATACATCAATCTGGGCTGGAGGTTGTTCTCCTTCAGTGCTTGAATTACTTCACTCCAAGTTCTTCTTGACCTGATGGTCTGTGTTGAGAAGTCTGCCATGACTTTGATGGGTTTTCCTTTATAGGTGATCTGTTTCTTTTCTCTATGGCTTTTAATATTCTGTTCTTATATTGAATTTCTGGGATCTTGATTATGTGTCTAGGTGTAGCTCTGTTTTGGTTGTAGGTGGCTGGAGTTCTGTATGCTTCATACCTCTGCATATCATTTCCTTTTTCTATGCTTGGGAAATTTTCCTTAATGATTTCTGTGAATGGCCTTTGCAATTCCTCTGTTTTGACTCCTGCTTCTTCATTCACATGCTTTATTCTTAAGTTATAGATCCTCTTGTCATCTTCTAGTCTTTGTATAGTTACTGCCTGCTCCCTTGTTATTTTTAAGAGATTTTCCATTTCATGATCACACATTGCAAGCCTGTGTTCAATTTTTGATAGTCTATCTTTGGTTTCTTTCAAGCAGTTTTGCCAGCTTTCTATGGAGTCTTTAGTTTCCTGATAATCTCTTTGAATTTGCTTCATGAATTCTAGGGCTTTTTTGTATTCTTCATTAAATGTTTCTCTCCTTTTGTGTTCCTCCATTCTTCTGTCTGTGTCTTCTTGAGAGGTGCCCAGCCTT
>PVJX010047073.1:0-12069 GCA_004027295.1 Dolichotis patagonum | reverse complement strand
GAAAGAACAAACTCCCTTTACTACATCAGAACATCTTTTGCCATGTTTCTTCCCCAACTAAACTCAGGCAGGAATCAGACTACCATTGTGGTGGTGGTAGTGCTGGTGCTGGGAGGCACGAGCTGGAAGAGGTGACTGAGTCACAAAGGAGTTGTCCTGGGAATGGACCCACCCGTGGACAGGCGGGCCAAGGTGTGTCTGAGCAGTGGCAGGAGTGGTTGTTACGACAGCACGTGCTCCTTGGCCAGCTTGCTCTGCTGGCCGAGTTACTTCCTCCACCATGTCGCAACCCAGCCAGTGCTCTCTGGAGATGCCAAGCAGACGCTGGGCCACACTCTGACTCCCCAGCTTCCAGGTCAAGAGCCACGGCAAACCCTTGTTCTGCACAAATGCCTCTGAGTTGCTGAAAGGACTCAGAGGGTAGTTTTTTAAAGAAGGCGTGCTTCTGACCCCTGCCCCTCTCCTCTGTCATCTTTCGGGTATCACTCAGAGCTGGCCAGGAAACGAAAACACTTTATTCAGCACAACCCAGCAGAGGAGAATGGATTGTGAAAAATTTGCGTTCCTGCAGGGGCCCAGTAGGGCCAGCTTGCAGATAGGCTGTTCTGGGGTTTCTGTGCTGCTTCCCACAGTGATGATTTGGACGGGCTGAGATGATAAACTATGCAGAGGCCAGCGATGAGGGTCAGGCCTTTGGGACAGAGGAAGAGGGTGGCTACCAAGGATGTATGGGCACATCCAAAGGGAAGGAAGGGGTCCTTAGGTTACGAAGGTGTCCCACAGCTAAGGGCAGCTGAGCGATAAGAGCTCCCTAAATCCTCACCCTTAAGATTCTGTACAGGTTGTAATAAAATACCTGAAATAAGTATTTCATCAAATAGTTTCTACACATCATGGGATGGTTTGGATCATAAATAAACAATCTGTAGTATAATGTCATCTTTCGTTTTCTCTTATACTAAAGATTTTTATGATACAGTGTTGTGATGTTTTGTAGGAATTTCCTTAATCATCCTAACCCATTGATTCTATTCCTTTGTCTTACCTAATTATCTTGTTGCTGGGACAAAATACTCCATACCCACAAATTAAAGAAAGGTTTATTGCAGCTCATTGTTTGTAGACATCTCAGTCAGTAGTGGGTTGGCTTTAAAGCAGGGTGGATAGCAGAGGGGCATGGCAGAGGAGAAATAGTTCATGGTAGGGAAGGCAGAAGACAGCAGGCAGCAAGCAGCAACAGCAGCCTGTTTTCTTTCTGTCCTGTTATATTCCATCCAGGATATGAATCTATTGATTGGTGCCACCCATAGCATTTGAGTCTTCTGTGAGTTACACCCTCAATCCTAGTATCATACCCTTAATCCATATTCACACACCCTAATCCAGCCACCTTGGAAACTCTCACCTAAAACTGCATGCGCCTTTGGGGGTCATCCAGATATAAACTGTAATACTCTCTTTTGATCTCTTAAAACACACTTTATGATGATTCTTTCATGGTTAGCCACAACTTGTACAAGAAGAGGAAAAACAAAAAGACTTCCAGGAAGAGGAAGAAGAAAAAAAGCCCTCATGGAATGGGAAAAGATATGAAACCTCTCCATTTCATAGTATTCTTTATTTTAAAGAGAATAAAGTCAAACAAAATAAAACAGAATAGAACCAGTCAAAACAAAACAGTGAACACAATACAGGACTTCAAAACAAGATAATAGGAAATCAACATTGGGTACCCTAATATATCTTGCTACCTTTGAAATAGCTGCCCATACCATCAGATATAATAAAATCAAACCAAACAAAACAGAATAAAACCAAACAAAGCAGAACAATGAAAATGATACAGGAGTTCAAAACAAGATAATAGGAAACTAGCAATGGCTACCACCTTCCCTTTTTAGACATTTCCTCTCCTTTGACTTTCACTGTATCTATTGTGCATTTTGGATCCCACTAACTCCTTCAGTTTTTATACTAGGGAGACAACGTGATGTTCACCCATGTGAGTCTGAACCATTTCACCCAAGAGCATGATGACAAATTGCATCCGTTTACCTACAAGAGCCTTGTGATCATCCTTTATAGCTGAGTTGCTTTCAATTGTATGGTAATACCGTATCTTTCTTATCCATTCTGCAGCAGATGGGCTAGCTACCCATTTTCTTTCTTGTTCCCTGTTGCATGGAGCATTGTCTTCTCTCCTTTGACTTTCAGTCTATGGATTTCCTTTTGCGTTAAATGTTTCTCATATATCGCATATGGGTAGATCTTGTTTCTTGATCTACTCTGCCTGTGTTTCTTTTAATTGGTGAATTGAGGCCACCTACATTAATGGCTATGGCTAACATGCAGTGGTTTGGCTCTGCCTTGCTATTTTCCTGCTGTTGGCTCCCTACTTTTCCCCTGCAGGTGCTTATCCTGCTCAGCAAGTCCCCTCTGCCACTGTTCCTGGAACCATGGTCATTTTTATCTCTCTCTAAAATGTCCTTCAGTATTCTTTATGAGGTTGATTTATGGTCATGAATTCCTTCAGTTGTTGTTTGTCATGGAAGTATCTTAATTCATTAATTTTGAATGATAGTTTTTCAGGGTATATCCATCTGTGTTGGAAATTGTTTTCTTTCAGGACTTGAAATACTTCACTCCAAGCTCTTCTTGATTTGATGGTTTGGGAAGTCTGTCATGATTCTGCTGGGTTTTCCTTTATAGGCAAACTGTTTCTTCTCTCTAACAGCTTTTAATATTCTGTTCTTGGGTTGAATTTCTGGGATCTTGATTATTATATATCCAGCGGTAGATTTATTTTGCTTACAGCTATCTGGAGTTCCATATGCCTCACTCATTTGTGTGTCAGGTCCTTTTCCTATTCTTGGCAAGTTTTCTATTACTTCTGCAAATAGGATTTTTATGTCATTTGTGTTGACCCCCCCACTTTTTCTCTGACATTGATCATTTAAAAATTATTTTTCTTTGCTTTGTCTTGCAGCCATTGAACTGTTATTTCACACACAGTTCCTTGTTATTTTTAAGAGATCCTTCCTTTCATGATTGCTAGCTACAATCCTGTGTTCAAGGTCTGAGAGTCTATTTTCAGTTTCTTTAAAGTGGTTTTGCCAGTTTTCAATGGAGTTTTTAATTTCCTGACTATCTCTTTGAATCTGTGTCATGCATTCCAATTCTTCCCTATATTGTTCATTCAAGGTTTCCCTCATTTTCCTATGCTCTTCTTTTTTTTTATATCTGTACCTTCTTTAGATATGCTTAGCAACCCTTTTATTATGTTTGCCATTTCTTCTCTTACCTGAGATAATATTTCTTCTGAATGAGCCAATTGTAGGGTTCCAAGTGCTTCCCACATTGGCTGCCCCTCTGCAGTGTAGGGGAATGGGCTGGCACCTGGGTTTCTCCTAACCTAAGTTCCTGGGGAGGCAGTGGGGCATGGAGCAGGCTTCTCTATACACACATGGCTTCGCCAAGGCATGGCTGGCTGATTCTCCAGTCACCGATGGCAGCCATTGGGCTCATGGGGGCAGAGTTGGCTGCTTCTTCTCCTTGCCCATGCTGGCTACCTGCGGGAGGGTCCCAGTGGTGGCTGGTGTGTGCACAGGGGTGGGGTTCATAGTCTTTTGAAAGAGAAATAATGAAAAATCCCTAAGGAAATCCATAGTGTATCTTCACCAATTTTCCATGTGCTTTTCATTTCCATGTGCATATATTATTGCATTAAAAATCACATCTTCAGAGCCTGGATTGATCACTGCTCCTCCTCGAATGTGGCACCTATGTAAATCCCACCTGCACTGTCCTTGGGTCCTGGCTGACTCAACACCGACCCTGCGCTTGAGATACAAGACTGACCAGGCGTCGTGTGACTGACAAACTCGATGGGGTTCGTTACTATACAAGGTGAGGTGCCAAGAGCTCGGAAGAGGCCAGCTCCGGGCCACTCCGTACACCGCTCTCTGCTGGGGCATCTGTGAAAGCTCCAGAGCTCACGGCTCCCCACGTGTGCACTGCCTCATGGTCTGCTGAGTAAAGTGTGGCTGTCAAAGCCCCAAGCTGGACCACTTCAGAATGTGACGGGAGGAAGGAGGCTCTTTAAAGAGGCAGTGAGCGTAAAAGGGGTCACTGGGTTGGGCTCAGAGGAGATCAGGACAGACAGAAGGAAGACAGAAGACAGCTGTCTACCAGCCAAGGAGAGAAGTTTCAGAAGACACCAGTGAGGCTGAGCCTGACCCTGAACCTCAGGACTCCAGGATGTGAGCCCAGGTCGCCTGGGCTGTGTCCCTCTGCTCCCCACCAGGCCCACGTCTCTGGGCGGGCCAAGCTCCACCTGGCCCCTTGACTCAGGATGTCACCCAGGCGCCCCACGCATCCCCCATGCTGAGTTGTCCAAACAGACATTGTGGGTCCCTACCTCGCTGCCTGGGTCAGTTTCCAGCTGCCTGTGTGACCCGGAGACCCTACAGCCACCTCTCATTCTCTCTCCATCCAGGTGCTCCTTATGGCTGAGCATCACACCCCTGCCTTTCTGGGTTGGCTTCCAGTGTGCCTGTGCCCTAGGCCAGCCACGCCCAACTCCGCTCTAGGGTCCCTGCCTCTGCTCTTTCCTTGTCACTGCGCACACCATCTTTTCCTTTCTGACCTAGACCCCTCTGGGAGCCTTGCTCCTGCCACAGAGCTTAGCCCTCTTGGAGGTCCTGGAGCATCAGTAATCCCCGTTCATCCCCTGCCACCCTTCCCCACGTCCTCTATCCACCTGGTTTATCAGCGACCCCAGTGGGCCATGATGGGCGGACTGGCTGCCTTTCCTTCCTGCCTTGTTTTTGCTCAAGACAGGTTTCCTTCTTACAAATCCCTTCCGCTTATCTTTCCCATTCTTCAGAGGTGATTTCAGATCTTCCTCCAGTGCAAACCCTCACCGGGTCAGCAGCCAGACCTGTGTGCCCCTCACACCCGGGCCACACGTCCTGTTTCCTTTCTTTCTTAGCAAGGACCTCTGAGCCCACTGCACCGCTGCCACCCCGCCCATCACCCTCGTCTCTGGTTCCAGGCACAGCCGGGCACCCTGGCTCCTCCTGAGATGCACGATCTTGCTCTCAGTCCCACCTCAGACTCCCTTTGGAGCTTGTGGCTTTGCAACAACAGGCCTCAAAGATACAAGGTCTCCCAGAAAACTCTGACAAAATTTTAGCTATTAAATTATAAGCAAGTAAATAGCCGTGTTAATTGTAGCCCAGTGTTGTATGTTTTAAAAACTGCACTTTATTATTATTTAGGCCTGGGATATAACTTTGCTATCAGACCTTACTCCTTAGAGCCTCGTCTTTGTCTTGTCTTTTTAGCCTAGAACAATGCATGACAGAATCGCTCTCTGAAGTTCTTTGTGCCGTTAGAAGGCACACACTCTACCCATAAGCCGCAGGGACGGGCTTCCTGTCCAGGGGTACTTGATCATAAATGTGGGAACATCTGCTTTGGGCTTGTTGGGAGACTTTTTCTTTCTTTACATTTTTACAGACTTGAAAAAATAGTTGCACTCCATAAATACCCCAAGATGAGTCATTCGCTTAAACAAACAGCTGCTTACCCATTTGCCAAATGCTCTTCCCGTAACTATGCACTGAGATGAATTTCCCCCATGCCCGTGTCCGTCCCTCAGAGCAGGGAAAGTGAGGTTCTCATTCCAGCTGCGATGGTAAAGCCATGCTGTGTTGCTCCTGCCACGGGGTCCGGGCTCCTTGGCGTGGCTGGAGTTCGCTCTCAGCACGTGCTGTGACACCCCTGACACCTTCTGTGACACCTTCTGTCCTGCATACTCCTCTTCCTGTGGAAGCCCCACCTGCCCGGCCCCACTCAGGACGACCTGCAAATCTTTGTCCTTATCTTTCCTGCGGTTCACTTCACCTGCCTGTGGAGCACCTTGAGAGCTTATGCCCGGAACTCCAGGCAGAAGCCCTTTATTTCAATAAACCCAAGCAATGACAGGTTAACTCCTATAATTAGTAGCTTCTGGCAGTCACTTTCAATTAATTATTCTTATTCTTATTATTTTATTGTGAGTCTTGCTGTGTCTCAAACTCTTGAGCTCAAGCAATCCTCCTGCTTCAGCCTCTTGGACAGCCTCAACTACAGGCATGCACCACCACACCTGGCTTGGCAGCATCTGCATAATAAATACGAGACAACCATTTTCAGTTTCCACCCTGGGGAACTACGGTTCGATTGTCTTCCATGACCTGTGATTAAGAATTTTATTTTAACTTCTTAAGACCATAGTGGACAAATTCATGGATGGCAAAGGCTATCTGGTTTGAAGAATTCTCTCCTTCCTAAGCAGGATGATTCCCATGGTTATGCTCTTTAAACATGGTAAGCATCATCGTGGCGTCTCCTTCTTGAAGCCAATAGATGCCTAAATGTTTTGAAAGAGCTCAGAGACCTTTGATTTCTACAGAGACCACATGAGAACGTAGAGCTCCCAAGTTTCCATACAGCCCAGCTATTCTCATTGGGGTTCTGATCCAGTGGGGGCTTTACCCAGCTACAGTGGCTGTGTCCTAATGCCCAGAGCTGACATTTAACTGGTACCCACCCACGGCATGGCACAATGTTAACATCACCACTTCTGTGCACATTGCAAACCACCCACTATTCCCACCCCTTGGCTGCCTGGCCCCACTGGTGACAGCCTGAGGCCACAAAATGTCTCCATGGTGTAGCAGCTCGGAACTAGTGTCTTATCCTGGAAGGACCCCTTAGACCAGGCACTAACCATGGACCGTCATGCAAGTTGGTTCTGGTTAAATATTTTGAGTATTGCCTTGCAAATAGTGTTGGTACCTAGGCACGATAATTATTTTAGGGAAACCATAAAAGCAGGATAGCTTTGAGAATGAGAATACTTACCTTCCTATGAGTTTCTCATCTGAGAAATGGTGGGGCCTTGGTTTAGTTTGCAAATCAGGTTCCAGAGATTGCTGGGAAAAAGAAGGCCCAACTTCCGGTTGGCCTATCCTCGGGGACCCCACTTACTATTTAATTTAGAGAAAGGACTTGGAAAAATGGATCTGGCTGCTAGGAAAAGATATTTTTTGAAAATCATAGATTTAAATGAGTGCTATTTTTTATCCTATTTAAAAAAGTGTAAAATCCAATTATAAGCATAATTACAAAGATGTCATATAGATAACAATAGCAAATAAGTCACATGGGGCCTACTCTAGGCCAGGTGTTGTTCCAAGTACTCTGCAGATTTAAACTCACCCCACAGAACAACCACTGTGACATAGAGTTGCAATTATTATTGTAATTATTAAAGTTTCAAAAGTGCATTCAGATATATCTATTTTCACTTTTATAATCTCCTGAGGTACATCTGAGGCCATAGCATATTTAAAACTAATATTTCTTCAGTTGCTATTTAATGAAATGTATGTCATGATACTGCCTTCCTTACATCCTCCATACAATTCTGGGCACATTTTTAAAGAGCATGTTGTGTTGAATGCTAACATTCCACAGTGACAGTTTAGGCAGGTAGCCAACTCTGCACATACATTCTCTATGGCTTCTGTCATTTCTTCCTTTTCTTCTTCTTCTTCTTCTTCTTCTTCTTCTTCTTCTTCTTCTTCTTCTTCTTCTTCTTCTTCTTCTTCCTCTTCTTCCTCTTCCTCTTCCTCTTCTTCCTCTTCCTCATCTTCTTCCTCTTCTTCCTCTTCTTCTTCCTCTTCCTCTTCCTCTTCTTCCTCTTCCTCATCTTCTTCCTCTTCTTTTTCTTTTGAGACAGAGCTGGGCTTACACACAAGGCTTAGAGAATTCTGGGAAAAAGTGCAGTTAGAGCTATAGCTCGGGAAGCTGAGGGTGGTAGCACGTGTCTGGAGTGCCAGCACTCTGGGAGGTTGAAGCAGGAGGATTCTAAATTTGAGCCCAGGTTGAGCAACTTAGCTAGACCTTCACTCAGAAAAAAACAAAACAAATATAAAAGGGTTAGGGATGAAGTTCAGTATGAAGGCTTTGGGTTCAATCCCCAGTACTGCCCCCCAAAAGGGAGGACCTGCTGCTGGCTGTAGTCTCTGGGGCCTGGAACAGAGCTGATGGGCGGCCCTTTCAAAGGAGCGACCACAGAAGAGAAGGAAGATTTGGTCTCCACAGAGGTGTCCAACAGCGGCTGCCCGGGACAGTAAACAAATTCAGAGCGTGGCAGGTGACCCGGCGAGCTCTGTGCGCATGCACTTTCCATCCTAGGCTTCTACAGTTTTGCCTTAGTGACCCCCAGATCATACTTCCACTTGCCATAGCCCTAATTTTAAGCTAAACCAAACAAATCAAACCAAACCATTCCGATCCAATACAAACCTCGCTTCCGGTGTCTCTAAAGCAGCAGACTGTTCTGAGATTCTGAGAATTTTATCTGATGCTGTACACATTTTGATAAAAATTCATGATTAGAGTAAAATCAAATTCCTAGGTATCTGTGTCTGTGTCTTCTCTACATTTGGTGGAGCAGCGCAGGGGTGAAGGGTAAAAGACAGGGTTCTTTTACATGAGGAATCTTCAGCACGGGAACCTCAGATGTTGGCCAGTGGTGGCAGGGATCTGGGGAGCCGGGTCCCTTAGTCACATCACAGAGATGCCGGGAAGCCCTGCCCACTCCCGGGCAGCACTGGCGACCCAGAGCTGTGTGGGTCTCTTTGGCGGCTCCCACCCAAGCACCCTGGGAATTGTGGGGTTCCTTGTGGACTGGCCTTGCTGGAGTCAGGCTGGATTCAGGCTGAGATAGCTGAAAGTCCACAAAGCCTGTCTTAGGCATTCTGCTTTCATGTGTTAATAGCACACCCACTCTCGGGAGGACACTAACTCATCCTGCCCTTTTCCCCACAGAAAGAAAGTTGTGTTCTATGCAGCATTTTCCAAGGCAGCTGTTGGGGACCCCAGCATAATCAGCCACTTCAACTTCTTTTTGCCTGGCCAGGGACACACCCTCCCTATCACAACCCATGGAAAAATGCACTTCTCTGTGATACTTCTGAAAACGACAAGTTGGAGATTTTATCTCTGAGGAATGACTTGGATATTGCAGAGTATCCCTCTCTGCTGACAGCTGGTCCACCTGCCGAGTCCACAGGCACCGAGCGGAATCTAGGTGACCAAGACAGCAGCCACACAATTGCTTCTCCTCTTGTGGCTTCTTCCCATCTGCCTTTGCACCATTCTTGGATTTTCCCCCTTAAACTGGTGCAGTCATCTTGATCTCCCTTAGTCTGGCGACTGGAAGCATCATTTGAAAAGATTACTTGTCATCGTTTGAAAGATTACACTCAGCTGGCTCAGTCTTGTGCAAATCTAGGAAGTTTGTGGACCTTAGTTGCTCCTTTGAGCTGAATTCTGGATTTTTAAAAATTATTTTCAAATGTAATTTTATTGATGCCTATGAATTTTACAAAAATATTGGTATTTTCATACATACATGTCTTAGTTACTCTTCTTTCATGGCTAAGATAAAATACTTGACACTCAAAACGAAGGGAGGAAATTTGTTTTAGCTTACAGGTTTTGGAGGTCTCAGGTGGGGTGGCTGAGGGGCAGCCGCTCAGGGTGGCCATAAGCTACAAGAGCAGAAAGGGCAAAAGGGAAAAGCACATTTCTTTCCCTCCCTTACATTGCACCCTGGCTCCACCCCTGGGCGGGTGCAGCACTCACAACACCAATCCCAGCGCTAGACAATGAACCATCACAAACGCTAGACTTAGCCACCTTCGGAAAGGTCCTCTCCCCATGACTTCATGAGGCTTCCAGGGACATCCAAACACAAACCATGACAACGCTTATAATGTTTTGATCCTATTCCGTCCCAAGTGGAATTGTTTTTCAGAAATACAAATCTGTCAGAGTTTCTTTTCTTTGTCAAAATCAACGCTTCATAAAAGCCACCTATTTATATTAAATATCACTGACAGTAACTTGACCACCTAGCCAAATGAACTAAACTCTAAACATTGGCATTGGTAAGTACACAAATAATTACAGAAAAGAATAAAATTTCCTCAAAATGAAGCCTGAGATTATTTAGCTAATTGCAGCTCCTGGATGACCTACTGATAAAAATGGGAGGAAATGTAGCCAGTAATTCACAAGAGAACTCAGCAACATTCAGTCAGTTCCTAACATAGTTAACAAAATGCAGTTTTTAATCCTGCTCCCAAGTGAAGATAATCAAATCAGTTTGGAGTTGAGTTGTACCCAGGAAGGCCGAGAAAGTTTAGCTGGGGTTCACAACGGGTCTTCTGTTTGTCTGCAGAGGCAGAACCATGCCCAGTGGGCTGGTGCAGAGGCAAAGAGCCCACCCTGGGCACCAGTGGTTCCAGTGGGGGGAAAGGCAGAATCTGCTGGGAAGGAGACGGGAAGAAGGCAGGGAAAGGGTTCAAGCAAAACAAGGCTTTGCTTGAGAAATGGAGAGACCTCTTAGGAAAGAGAAAAATACAAGATTTTATTCACTCATCAAAGTTCAAGGCAGCACATGCTTTTTGATAAAGCCATTGGCTTTTATCCATAGCTTTGCTGCACCGTCCTTACACCTGGGACAGAATCACCCGCCACTTAACCATAGCTTCCTTAGAATGCAACCATGGAGATTTGTGCTTTTTACATGTATTCAGTAGAAAGCAGGAATGGAAGGAAAGGAGGGTGGAGGATGGAGTAAAGAGTAATCATTCATGAAATGACAACATGCTTCACCTTTGATTTGCTTTTAACTGGAGTTGCAAGTACATTATCCCAATGAAAGAAAGGATGTAAGTTAGGCAAATGATAACGATGTCCCCAGTGAAATGAACAGATAAGGCTCAAGGTCATCTGAACAGAGTCCGAAGCTTCAGGCACCAGCTCTCCCTTGCTCTGCACCCGGTCCAAGATCTCAGCTCAGCTCTGCCCTGCTCTGGGGGCCAAGGTGAGGTTCTCTGGTGCCCCACAGTGAGGAGTGGAGAGCAGCATGGGCCTTTCTGTCCTGTTTTCTCCTAGTGTTGGTTGCCAGCAATGATTCTGTCCCTGTAAGACAGCAGGTCCTCCATAGTTCCATAGCTGGGGTTCTCCAAGCTGGAGACCACCATTTCTGCCCCAGTCTCTTCCAACCCTGAGTGGAGGCCACTGTGCTCATTTCTGGCCACCTCACCCTGTCTGCTTGCTTTCTTTGGATTCACTGTGACCCCTCTGAGGGGGACTCTTTCCATGAGGTCTTGAAGGTGTAGTGAAACCAAAAACACCTCAAACCTCAAGCCTCAGTAAGCTGAAGTTTCTAGTTACCTGGATGATTGCCACACCAATTATTACTCACAAAACTGCAAGAAAATAGACTCCAGGAATGCTAGGTACAAAAGATCCGAAGAAATGAATCAAAACCCATTAGAATTAATTATATCAATCTCACACTCTTATAATCACTCCAAGCACCTGCTGCTAAATGACACATTGCAAACAGACTTCAAGAATTTCTCAGGACTAACTACATCCTGTGCACTACATCGAATGACTTATTAAACTTTAAGTAGGTCAGTGCCACAATTTAGAGAATAGCTGATATAATACGATGCCGGTTTTCACAAAGAAAAAAAAATGGATGCAGTTTTTTGGCTCTTAGAACATGTGCTGCATATTAAAAAGGCCCTGACCTCAACTGTCTGCTGAGTTTGACGTGTAAATGTTTATCTAAGTGTAACAGAGATGACACCCAGGGCTGTGCCCAGCGTTCAGTAACAGGGACTATAATGGCATTGTTTTCAATAATTTTATGCCCTTAGAGTGGAGGACAATGTAATGTGAGAAAATGTAACATTTCGATAGCTTTTGAAGTTTTTGTTTTGATTTTTTAGTTCTGCTCCATTCATTTTTGTAGGTGGGGGTTGGCATTGTAGATTAATTTTTGGAGAGGCTTGCAACTTGGAAATCAATTGGATTGAGCCGAATTAAGAACAGAGAGCAATAAAGCTGAAGGGTGAGAATTAAAATGTCCTCGAATGCAAAGCCCGAGAGGAAAGAGACCAAGAGGAGCGAAGATGTGCGGGCTGCTGAGCC
>PVJX010047072.1:0-12047 GCA_004027295.1 Dolichotis patagonum | reverse complement strand
AGGGTGTCTGAAATTTTCATGTGTTTATGGAATTTTTGCACTTTCTTTTGCCAATAATTTCCAATTTCATTGCACTATGGTAAGATAATATGCATGGGGTAATTTCAATTCCTTTGCATTTGCTATGGCACATTCTATGGGCTAGTATACGTTCTATTGTAGAGAGCAGCTCATGTGCATCTGAGAAGAATGTGTATTCTGATGTTGTTGGGTAGAACACTCTGAAAGCACCTACTAAGTCTGTTTGTGGTTTGGTTCAGTTGTGTTATTTCTTTGCTGAATTTTTTGTCTAACTATTCTATGTCTATGTGACAGTGACATATGAAGATCCCCTTACAATTGTGCTATTGCATATTTGATTTTTCCTGTCCATGTTAATTCATGTCTTATATAGTTAGCAGTTCCTCTATTTGGTGAATCATATTTATGATCATTTTCTTTTCCTCTTGAATTTTTTCCCCTAAGAAGTATGTAATCTTCTTTATCTCTTTTGATCATTTTGGTGTGATGTTTACATTGTCTGTAAACAGAATCACTACACCTGCTTTTTTCTGGGTTCCTGTCACTTGGAGCATTGTTTTCCATCTTTTGACTTTCATTCTGTGAGTTTCCTTTTAAGTTAAATGTGTTTCTTGTACATAGCATATTGTTGGGTCTCATTTCTTGATCCATTCTTTGAATCTATTTCTTTCAGTTGGTGAATTCAGGTCATTTACATTGACAGTTATAACTGATATGTATTGGCTTACTTTTTGCATGTAATTTTCCCACTGTTGGTATCTTGTTTTTCTTCCTTCTGTTTAGTTGTTTGTCCTGCCTCATGATTTTTTTCTGTTGTTGTTCTTGAAATTGTGGTCATTTTTATCTCTATCTAGAATAGCTTTCAGTATTCTTTGTAGGACTGGTTTGGCAGTCATGAATTTCTTTCATTGTTCTTTGTCATGGAAGTATATTATTTCTCCATTAATTTTGAAAGATAGTTTTTCAGGGTACATCAAACTGGATTGGAAGTTGTTTTCTTTCAGAACTTGAAATATTTCATTCTAAGCTCTTCCTGACTTGAGAGTTCATGTTTAGAATTTGGCCCTAATTTCATATTGCTTTTGTGCTGAAATTCTAGGATCCTGATTATTATATATCTGGTAGTAGATTTATTTTGGTTGTGAATAGTTGAGGTTTTTATGCGTCACTTAACTATATGTGAGATTCTTTTTCCATGTTTGGGAAATTTTTGCTATTAATTCCTGAAATAGTTGTTTTATGTCATTTGGGTTGAATCCTGCTTTTTCACTGATACAAATTTTCTTAAATTATTTTTTTTTTGTTTTCATGCAGCGTTGAATTGTTATTTCCTGATCTTTTCTTATTTTCAGGAGATCTTTCCCTTCATGATCATTACCTGTAATCCTGTCTTCAAGCTCTGAAAGTCTGTCTTCAGTTTTGTTCAAGCAGCTTTGTCAACTTTCAGTGGAATTTTTTATTTTCTGGATATTGGTTTGAATGCATTTCATACATTCTATTTCTTTCCTATATTGATCACTCATGGTTTCCTTTCTCTTCCTATCATCATTTTTTTATTCTATCTCTATATTTGCTGAGCAATTCCCTTATAAATGTTTACATTTTTTTATCTGAGATTATTTCTGATTTGTTTTTCTCTATAGCCTCACAAATTTGTATCTTTGCTATCATTTAAGAAATTTCAGATGTGTGTCTTCCAGATTCTTCTATCTTGTTGCCCCCTGAACTTCTTGTGGTCAGGCTGGAGGTCTTAGGTTGCATTTTGCTACTTTATGTTTTCATTTTCTATTTAAAGTGTTTTTATTTTCTTTTCTGTGGTGATCTTTATAAGTTTTTGCGGTAGGTAGCTATATCTCTAGTATCAAGTACTTTCTAAGAAAACTCTATTCCTCATAGTTGTCTTCTATATGTAGGAAGTTCTTGACTTGCATCTGTCCCAAGATCCTACCTTTCTAGTTAATTAAGAGTGATATTTTGGTATCTGTTTGGCTCAGTACCCAGTACTGTGGTGCTGGGTTGTGATAAGGTTATTACCCCACAGCTTCCCAGTATTCTTAAAGAAGGAAGAGAAACTGATTACAACAGATATGACATCTTATAATTAGTACAATTAGCAAAAACAATAGCATCAAGCACAGATTAGAAACAACAATCTATGATAGTAATTAATTTTATACCTTATCCCATAGAAGCAAAATCTATCATTACATAACAGAACCAACTGTAAATTGGGACCTTGTATTCAAAGTATTTCCCCTTGGTAGAACAGTTTTACCCTGTGATGGAGAAATTTAAGAATCATAGTGAATAAAGCAAAGATAACTGAGAGGAAATCAGAAGCAAGTCTGAAGGAAAACCTTGTGAAGAAGAAAAGGCAGAAAAGAATGAATTAGGGAATAAGCAGGGATTATCTGAACTTTGTCTCTGGGTTTGGGGGATGGAATTAGTTCTCTGTCACCAGATCTGCTCAGCCTCAGCCGCTTAGAAAAGAGAGACAAAATAAAATAGAAAGGAAAGGAAAAATAGAAAGGAAAGGAAAAAGAAGAGAAAAACAACAACAACAGAACCAGAGGCATACCCACCTGCTGGCTTCTATTCAGTCTATCTTGGCTCCCAAACACAATGCTGGTTCACCTAACTTACCACCTGTTGTCTCCTACTCTTACACTTGCTTTGGATTTTTCACACCACCAGCCCCACATGTCCTTCCTGTGTACCCTACTTGGGATCTCACTGTGTTGCTGGCATTCCCTTTGGTCCCTGGGTCCTCCAGAGAGGCTCACTCCAGTCATGGCAGTAGCAAGGGGACAGAACTTTTTTGGGGTCTTCAGTCTTGTTTCACCTGAGATGTAGCTGTGGCAATGGTCCTGGGAGGGTCCCATGCTGTTCTCCTTGATTCCAGTGGTGGCAGAGATGGTGACGGAAGGGGCTGCTCTCCAGGCTGTTCTCCAGGTCTGCATGGAGTAGGTGGCACTGGCAGGGCCCCACAGTTCACTGGGGTTGGATATGGCCAGCATTCTTTTTAATAGGAATGAGTTACAGTGTGATAGATAGATAGATAGATAGATAGATAGATAGATAGATAGATAGATAGATGATAGATAGATAGATGATAGATAGAGAGAGAGAGAGATAGAACTTTAACTGAAAACTAACATTTCATTAATTTTTATCAATTCTGTTTTTTGACCCTAAATTCATTTACAGATTGCTTTCTCATAATAATTTTCTGATAATATGGATTGCATCACAACTATCCAACCTCCAAGTTCCTAGCACTTTCTTAGTAATGCTTTTATGAATTATGGCATTTAACATTTTAATCTTTATATACTATCTTTCTAGGGTTCTTTATACAGACAAAGAAAATATTACCTATCTGTATTTGATATAATGTATGTTCCCAAATATTTGTTTAATTACTTAATGAACAGACTGCTTATCTACTTTACCAAACCCCAGTCTCTCTTTGCTCAGAGAGGAAATAAATATATTCAGGTCCTTTGATTTTGTATTGCAGTTTGTTTTACATTTCTACTTCATTCAGGGTAACTCAACTTATTTTCTTATTCTATGCTTTTTGACTCTTGCATATGTACATAAAATTTATTTTAGTATATAATATTAGTGAACCATGATCATGATTTCAGATGAATCTAGAAGTTTGCATAGATACGAATGAATGATCACTGTCACCTTAGGTTCCTTTACATGCTAGATAAATTGTGTATCTTATTGTGTGCATTATGTATTTTGTCAGTTGCTTACCAGGTTCTTTCACTAATGATATCATTTTTCTGCTGCAAAATACTAGGAAACTTCATTTTAAAATGAAATATAAAGCATGTTATCCAGCTTTCCAATTCAGGGGATTATTTTTTTAAATCTATATCATATGGATATTTAACTTATAAATAATTCAAAATCGAGATCAGACATATTTTTATCAGTTTTCAAATGCTACAATGTGTTATACTACTTACACATGAGGCTTATGAACACATTGAGACAAAATTAAATTAGTGGTATCACTACAAAACACTATTTTTAATCTACATGTAAAATCAGATATATGCCATATATCGATGGGATAAAAGATGTGGAGAAATAAGCTGGTCTGAATCCCATTGTAGGCTAACTATAAATCCTTGGCCAATTGTAACTAAATATTGAGTAAGTCCCAAACAACATCATCAACACTATCATCATCATTTTAACTCTTCAAGTGCTTATAATAGTTGCCAATGCAGTGGAGCCAAATGATAAACATTCTGAAATAGTGAGAGTCAGTATTAGTAAAAGATTTTTAGATGGATTACTATATTTTGTCATTTTCATTAATACAAATTTTTCCATCATGTCAAGCAGCAGTAAACAGAACACTCACTAAAACAAATCCAATTCCACACATCAAGTAGAGTCAAGGACAAAGAAAAATGTCTCAAATAGCAGAAACTGCAGGTTTTTTGTAGTTGTTTCAATAACTAAGGAAATTCAGGCTGATGTTTGAATGTTGCGTGTTTAGTAATGACATCAACATGGAGAAGCATATTAACCAAAACCAGATTTTAGTCATTGTTGATGTAATATCTGAATAAATATCCACATGCATACCTAATGAACCCTTCGCAATTTTTTCTCAAGGAATAAACATGTGAATTTTGGGAAAATTTCCCATTGTCAAGGGCTTAATCTCTTACAGCCAGAAGTTGGAGAAAAGAAAAGAATAAGAAGAGGAGATAATGACAAGATACACGGGCCAACAAAGTTTTAAAAATCTAGCTCCTGTGGCAGTTTTTGGTTAGATACAGTTGTCAGATCACATTTCTTACTAGGTGAAGTCTAAGTAATGCAGAATGATAAGTCAGTTTAAGCTTTGGGAGAAAGTTTCAAGGGAAACATTTGGAAAAGTCCCTAGAATAAAAATTTGCTGTTTTACAGATACAGAAGGAAAGTAAATGTGAAAGTTGAATAGTGATACAGGCTAAACTCAGAAGGTGACGCAGGGACCTGCAAGAAAATGGCTTCTTATATAGCAGAATGTATTTTATATTTATTCTCATGGCAACACAGAAACAATGAATGTTTTGAAAGAAAGGGTAGCATAATGTGACTTATAATTTATAAATATCATACTGTTGTTAGAAAACTGGGGGAAATGCATAAAAATAGGTGAAGTAAAGAAGAAGTAGCTACTGGAATACAGGTTAACTGCTTGTACTAAGATGGTAACATTTCAGAACAGGAAAAATAATGGATTTTCTGTTTACTGTGAAGAGTATCCCTGCTCTGTAAGTAACTGCCTCTACATAATTCCACTGTTTGATAACTATAATTCTATAAGCTCATGATTATAAACTGTTCTGCGGATTGTGGGTCATTTGTGTTTAGTGTAGAGTTCAAGTAGATCTTACCCAAAGAGTTAAATTTTGTTAACCTTTAACATATAAAAATTTCATATAAATATATGAATTTGTGATTGTCTCTAAATATCTAGTGACACTGAATTATTATTCCTTTATCTTTATAAAAATAAAAAGGAAGCAGTTTTTAGAACTAAGTAATAATTTCACTGAGTTAGTGTTTTAATCTCTAACTTGTCACACTTTATTATTTATTTATATTTTTCCATATCTGGCTAATATTGGCCCCTTTTTTGTATGTACTTTTTGTGTCAAGTGGCACACACACAGAAAAAGATTAGATGAAAATGTTTTTTTTAAAAAAATTGAACTGAAATCAACTATAATATGCTTAAAAACAAATTATTACAGTGAAAAACACTACCGCTAATTGCTCTCATGATATTTTCCCAATTTAGATACACATAATCCATTATTCCTGACACTCTCTGAAGTTGTTCTGGGACCTGTTTTTTGGTTTACATGGTATGAACAAAGCTACAAGGAATAGTGTTGCCAAGTACCATCAGTAAGAAAAGTAGACTCATCAAAACATTTTGTGTGCCCTTATGCACCTAATTCACTGTATTTGACATCATATTACTTCTAGCTCTTGTCAAGGCCAAAATTACTAAAAAAGATAGATATTTTGAATCAATTCAAGACACTGAGGCAGTCAAGACTTTGCAATTGAAGACATTAATGAAAAAGAACTTCCTTCAAGATGTGCTTCAAGAAGGAGTATGAAGAACGAGATAAATGTGATGGAAGAAAGAGTGTGTTTTAGGGGTGATTAATAACAATGTGTCTTTTACCATATCACAATTTTTATTTGAACTTGTTTAACTTATTTTTTTAAACATCTTCTATATTTCTCCTTTTCCTTTCAAAAGGCAGTATTTGCTTCTAGAATATCGTTTCACATTGTTTCATTTGTACCATATTGCCAATGCAATTTTATAAAGTTCTTGTCTATGGAACATCAGTATAACTAAACTTACTCTAACTTTTTACAACTTATTCTAGAGTTATTTAATGAAAATTGAATAAATTTTGTGATGTTATAGTCATAGTACTTTGCATAATTAATAGGATTTATAAATGCAGGCATCCCTTGCATTGACTACACAGGATATGCCATAAGAATAAGGAATGGAGAACTACCCATTTACCCTCTGAACTGGCATACAATAGCTTAGACTTCACAGGCATGAAATTCCCACCAGCTAAAATGATTTCTCAGGTGTACCTTAAATGATTGCAATTGGGAACAGAGAGATCGATTTATTACTAGGATAAGCGAAATATTTTTTCTACCCTCAGTCACAAAGTCTAAGACTGCCATAATCAAGTGATTTTCACAAGACCCAGAATGTTTTAAGAGGTGGAGGTAAAACTCACGCAGAAGTGCATTCCATACCATTGTCTTGGTTGCTTGGGTTCTGTTCCCTGCCATTTTTATCTCTTAAAGAAATGATTCCCCTTTTTCAGGCTATGTACAATATGCCATAGTATAACAACTCTAAGCTCCCATGGCTCACAATGGAAGTATACTCTCATGTATTCTACATGTCTGTGGTAACACACCTATGGGTTTACTCCTCATTGTGTTTTCTCCAGGACCCAAGTCAATTAAACATCCTCTCCTTAGAACTTTGCCTGTCTTTAAAGTAGAGCAGAAAAAAAACCATAACTACCATGAACTAATTCTCCAGGATTCTGTTCATAAAATTATATTAAAAATATATATTGTATATCTTATAATATACATAATTTATATATAGATATGTATAGATAGATAAGTAGATATAGATGTAGATATAGATATAAACATGTAATTTATATTATCCATAAAATTTATGCATGTATGACACACATATGCATATCAGTGGACAGATAAAATCATAAGATAAATGATTGGTATCATCTCACAATGAAGTGTGCTAAATGTTTTAGAAGAAAATAATGTGCCAGAATACCATCAAATGAATACATTCCAGCAAACATTTGCTGAATGTTACATAAATTAATGGAGAATTATTGAAACAACAACCATCATACAAAGGAATGAGATTTGTTGAATTAGGTCAAAACTGCAATTATAATTACAACTTACGTGTTTTTTCTACCTGAGTGGTGAGAATTTTGTCACTAGAAAACTTGTGCATTATAGTACTGAGAAATTTCAATGCAATTTCTAAAATTTTTGAGCAAACATTAATATAAAGTAATTAAATTGCTATACAGTGTATGGTTGTTGGGAAACTTTGAAAAGCAATACAGCGATTACATTGCAGCACTCTTTAAATATCATGATGCAGAGTCTTCAAACAGAAAGATAACACTCATTTAAAGGTGTACCAAAATATATACTCAAAATGCATGTTTTCATGTTTTAAAATGATAACTTGATTTTGTTACTTCTGCAGTGTAAACACAATGAGAAGTCCCTGAATTCAAGTCTCCATGAATGTTCAGTTTCTCTTTTCCAAATGAGTTTTTCTATTGTTAATCATTTTGAATGCCTGCCAGGCCACTTGGCCTCCCATTTGGCAGAACCACATGGGTGTCTGTGCACCATTTAACAGCTTTCAGGTAAAATAAGGTATCAGGGAAAAAGAGGGATTGGCACTCAGCATGTTGATAAAATAGTGGACATTTTTCATCAAGTAAATTAACTTTGAAAGAAGTAGGTATTTCTTAATATGTCAGTTCTTCATTAGGAAAATCATATGTTTAAAAATTGCAAATTTCCCTTGAACACAATTCAGCATTTTGTCTCTTTCCAAATAGTAAAGATGTGTATTTTTAGATTTTGAATGCTTCATGGGTTTTTACAAAGGATTGGCCCTATTTTGTGCTTTAATCTTCTTTATTATCCTTGGAAACCTTGTTGTTGTTTTTCCATTGCATTTAATAAAAGTTAGAAGCAAGCAAAAAAATCACTTTTGCACAGCTCTGCTGATTACATTAAAACAGACAGCATATTCATTTCCCCACTCTTTCCACATGTGTAATGTTCTTATGTACCAGGTGGGTATAATTAGCTTGGAATGTGGCTTTGCTGACAGATTTTTTCCTTTTGGCTGTATGATACTTTTGTTGTATTCCCACAGAAGAGGAAATAAATGGCAATATTATTGAAGAGTTTTTGGAAAATCTTTGATAGGCAACCATGATCAAGTTTATGCAAACTGAGCTTTAAAACTCCAAAATTCTGAAGCCATATAATCAATGAGAGCTAAGGTTGTTTTAATAAAAAAGACTAAAATCGACCATAATACGGCATTAAAATAAAAAGATTTGATCAGTTTAATCTCAATAATTGATTTACTGAATTTTTATGTGCGAGTTTCATATAATTTACATAGGCAAACAGTTACATGGCAACAAAGTTGGTATAAAAAATACATGATTTCATATTATCTCACTTATCTTAAATGTGTGTAATAGCACATTTATTTTATTCATAATGGAAGCAAAGCCACTTAAGTCAACAATTCCACTTACTGGTAATAAAATAAGACACGAGATATGTTATTTTAAAACAGAAGATGAGCAAAGCAAAACACACAGAACAAAACCTCTCGAGTTCAATGGAAATAAATTTGAGAAGTATAAATGAATTGTTGCTGCACATACAAGCAGAGAATAAGATGAAATGCAAGGTCCATTTCACAATCAAATTCTAGTGTGTACTTTAGCATATTGAAATATATTCAGAGAAAGACTTTTCTTTGCCAATTTGCTTCCTAGTGAGCATTCACTAACAATTGTTAAGACTTAAATTTGAATGGAACATTAAACTGACTAAAGAAATCCTTGTACAAAATGTTGGTAAGTTTCAGGAATGTAAATATCCTATTATAATTCTAACAATTATTTTTATAAAACAAATTAATATTTTCTTTTTTGTTTTATCACTATAAAATTGGCTCCATTTTAAAATACCAATATGTAATGCACTGTTTTATATAAACTAATAGATTCAATGATTATAGAAATAAAATACATTAGCAAAATTACTACTAATATGTTAATATTTATATCACTAAACTACCTAAATGTGTAGAGTAGATTTATTTTCCCATTTTTCAATAGTCAACTTAACAAATGTAATTTTTTTCATAATTGTGTCTCAAAATTAAAAACAATATGGTGACAAATGTTATTATACTTAGTATTGAAATGGAAAGCATTAGAAACAATCTGAAAAGTTATTAAAAATAGTTTTAAAAGAGTTGAAAATAGTATGTAATGGGTGAACTGATTACCACATGTAAATGAAATGATTTGTGTGGAGTTCTGAGAATTTGCACTGTCATGATTCTACAACAGTAAGTTTTCCATTTTAATGTATTTTCACAACTATCATAGGACCTCATATTTATGTAATGACAATTGACATATATCTTCCTTTGACATTTCCCCCAAATAAAGCCCAAAAAGAGTTTCCATGTGGGAAACGCACTTGATTTGTGATGCCAGGAAGCACAAAATCAGGATTTAGGGAAGTGAAGCAGGAATAGAATAAAGCCAAAGACATATGTATTGCTCAGTGAGTTACTGTTAGAAGTAAATAGATATCAATCCTGCTAATAAGACTCTGGGGAAGCACAGGCATTGTTTCAGGAAGGAGTGCCAGTGGCATTTACTGCTGACTTCTCAATGCCCAGGCCACAAGACCAAGGTATTACTGCCTGGGGGTAGACCAAGCTTCACTGGAGGAGACACAGCAGAAGACAGGTAAGGAGCTGAGAGGACAGAGAATCCAGAGCCTCTGAGAATTCCCACTGCAGTGATGTATAAGAATAAGAATCACTGAAAGTATTTAGTTCTAAATTTAATATTATTCTTAAAGAAGTGAAAAAAAACAGAGTAGCTTTCTGTACTGCAAGAATTATATATAATTTCCTGTTAAAACCTAATAAGAAATCTGAAATTTTTAGCAGCTTGGAAATTGGTTTCTACCCTTTCATGTGAAGCCAATTTGTCATGTACTGATGTATATTTACGCTGTAATGCTTCTTTTATTTTCTCCCTGTCTCCCTCCCTTCTCCCTGCCTTCCTTGTTCTCCTGATTTTAAGTGTTTTTCAAAGTCTCATTTGTTCAAAGTGGGCTTTTTTTAAGGTGCTAGGCTCATGTGGTGCTGTAGTCAACAGTTCACTGATCTAATGGTGAGTGTAAGGCTGAAAGTGTTGTTATGCAATAAATCCTCGCTGCAAGCATTAGTTCCCTGGGATGTGACCCAGAACTGTGTATGCATTAATCTGATTTCTCCCTTTTGTCTTCCTAATACCTGGATGTAAAGCATTGAGCAATTTTCCTCTGCCATATTTTCCATCATACTATTTCTGCTTAAGAGTCAAATGATTATGGATTAAACTCTCTGAAACTATGAACCAGAAAGCCAGTGTTTCCTCTTTAATTTATGAATTCCAGGTATTATAATCCTAACAGTGAGAAAAGTAATGTCTTCACTCCTTCTTTCTCACTATAGTCCTATCTTTCTGTTTCCCTTGTTTCTCTAAATATATAAGTAGCAATCTGCAGCCCACTAGTATGAAGAACAAAATAGCCTAAGGTTAAAAAAAAACACTGACAGTATATCCCACATCTCAAAGAGCCCAACACACATATAGTTTCAAAAATAATTAGAGTATCAAGGAGCCACACAGAAATTCATGTTGCAGGACCACAGTGATCAGGTGTTAGACTCCACCAGAAGATACTGAGCCAACAAAAATCTAACTATTTTGGGGATAGGCAAAAAAGTGCTGGTACAAAATTTCTTGAATGAGTTAGGCAAAGGATATTTAGAGACTGTTTCTCTAGCACTTTATATGGATCAAATGGAGAGAGAACTTGAAAGATTGTGGAACCCTGCATGAAAATTTGTAGGCAATAACTCAGTGAGTGGAAGTGAAATTTGCTCTGAGGGAGAGGTGAGCTGAGTGTATGATGCTCTGGTGTGAAAAGCTGCAAAGGGACATTTAACAGCAGGGAGACCCAGTAAGCCATACACTGCTCTTGGGAGTGAGCTTTAAATATTTCTAAACTCCAAGTTACAGACACACATGTACAGACAACTTATTAGGAGTAAGTTTTATGCTTTTTAACTCTCTATTCTCTCCCTAGACCAGTCGGGTATAGTGAGAAATTGTGCCTAGCCATTTCATGGGAACACTTAGTGAAAAGAAAGACTGACCGCAACTCTGCCTATGGCCACAGATGGCCCACCAAGGACATGCTGAATCTGTTTCAAGGAAATAGATATTCAAATGACCAGAGTAAGAACATTTATGAATTTAAAGTAAATATATGACTTTCAAATATATAAACATAACCTGTATGGTCATGCACTTGACTGGGTTTTCTTCTGTGAAGAGAATAAAACACTTCTTACTGAACAACATTTAAACAAATTGAGCAAATAAAGTTGCTCATGGCTTCATCTTATGACTTCCTTTGTTCATTGTATTGGATGCAAATACATAATTTTCATGCAGGATAAAGGAAATAATACATCATTATGATCTGTATAACAATTACATATTATATCACATCTTGCTTTGTTGTCTTCTTTTATTTGTCATTGTTTTCATATTATGCTGTAGGTATAT
>PVJX010047071.1:0-12030 GCA_004027295.1 Dolichotis patagonum | reverse complement strand
AAAAAAAAAAAAAAAGAACTACTCAGCTATAATGAAGGAAAACCTTGATGCTTTTGTAGGTAAAGGAACACAACTTAAGATCAAGCCCAGGGGTAAAAAGGTTTAGAACCACTTAGGTAAATAGCAGGTTGCCCTCCCCATCTGAAATCTAAAGGAGTTGGTGGGACCCAAAATGTACAATGTACCCTGTGAAAGTGAAAGGGGAGGAATTGTCTAAAAAAGGAAGGCAGAGGATATTGTTAATAGTGTATCAGGATTTAAAATCCACATTATTCTTACCACTCTGTTTAGTTTGAGTATATTCTGTTCCAGTTTGTCTATTTGTACTAGATTTGAGGGCATGGGCAGCTATCCTGAGAATAGCAGGATATATTACAGTAACCATCCTTAATTTCCTATTAACTTAATCTGAAGCCCTGTATAATTTACACTCTCTTATTATGACTGATCTTTTTTGAATCTGTTTTGTTAGATTGCTGTTTTGTATTGACTGATTTTATTCAAATCTGTTATGATTGATAGTATCAAGTCTGAGAGTATAGGTGACTACACTGAAGATGACAAGATTCACTAGGATACCCACTCTGGCTTGATTATTACCTGCTTTTGAAGTCTTATAATGTCTGCAATGTTTTGTTTTTATTAATATTGTTATGTAATACTATATTCAATTATACTATGCCTGATGATATAGACAATTCAATTGAAGATAACAAGAGAGATCATAGTAACCATTGTAGATCACCTTGTATTGTGGTTTTATATAACTTTTTTGTTTCATGTTTTTCTAGGAATTCGTTTTGGTTTGTCTTGCTTTGTTTTGTTTTTCCCTCTAATATGGAAAGGATAGATACATATGTAGAGATTCATGCATGCGTAGAACTTCTAAACAGCTTATGAGAACTGATTATATAATGCATTATAAAATGAACAACTACTTTGAAGAAAAGGAGACACAAAGTACCCAGTGCAGATTCCATAGCATCATGAGGTGAAATCCAGCAATATTGTTATTCTTTGTTCAGAGTGATTTTAGTCTGTTTCATTTCGTTTAACTTCAACATATTCAAAGGTATGGACAGCTATTTTGAAGAGAATGAGAGACACTATGACAGCCATTGTTGACTTCCCTATTGTCTGGTCTTGAAGACCTAAAACACTTCATCATCCTGTTTGGATCAGTTTTATACTATGTTGTTTTGTATGAATTCATTGTATGTGAAGATATGGGCAACTATTTGGAAGAAAACAAGAGACAATATGATAGATAGTGAAGATCTCTGGTTGTCTTGCTTTTAAATATGTCTCTTACATTGCTTTCTTATGTTCTGTTTTGTTCTTTGTTGTGTTTAACTTTACCCTATTTAAAATAAAATTTTTTAAAAGCCTCCTGATAGGACAGTCATGCATGGACCACCAATTGTTCAAGATACCTGGCCATGAGGCACACAAATTACAACCCCATCATGAACATGTAAGATGACAGAATGACTTTACCAATCTCATGCTAATCCAAAACTCTCCAAAAGGAGAGTTCTTGGACAAAACAAATTTCATTCTGGCATTGCTTCCTAGTTCGGTCATTTGATCCTTTGTATAAATGATATTGCTATGCCCATTAATTAGGTGTGAGGTATTGCCAACCCATAATTACAAATGTCTCCTCCTACCCAGCATTCTGGTACATCGGGCTGTCAGTGAGTTGCATCTCCAAATTGTAATGGCACTATTTGCTTTATTTGGTCTTAGACAATGCAGGAGGGACACCTTTCTAAAACAGCATGTGCATTTAAGATGGCAGAGCAAGAATGATTTATACAAAGAATAGCTCCTTCATCTGTCAAAGACCTGGCAGAATCTTTCTGGGAAACTAATTGCAGCCAGTTCCTTCTACAGCCAGAGATGAACTATCAGCATCTCTGCCAGGCATCATAAGGTGCAATCTACCATCCATAAGATGAGAGGAAACCACATCCCTCCTCCTCACCATGAACACTTGCCTGATAATGCAAAGTTGCTCATGAGTCAGTCATTGAGATTTGTCCTCTTTCTGAACATGTGCCATTTTCTTCTGATCACTTCAAAATTGCACTTCCTTTCTGAACCACTTGCTACCGACAAAAATCAATTTTATGCCACAGCCACATCGACTTAGCTTTTGTGCTCTCATAAAAGCTATAAACCAGGCTGCTAATTCAATGTGCAGGGGTAAGGAATGATCTGTCCTATACACTGGAGACGCTTTTCCTTGAGTTCAGAACTCTCCTGTTCATGCACTCACCTTGTGGTTGTTCTTTATCCTCACCTCCTCCCCCTGGATTAGTGTAGGAAACATATTGAACTACCTACTTGTCCTCTAACACTAGCAGCACCATTGCCAAGGAAGGAGCCAGAGTACAGACAGTATCTCCATATAAAACCAAGAAGCATCAGAATAACCTGAGGAGAGGCCCAAATTCAACCCTGTCTGATTACCTAGACCAGTAGTTATCACTCTGACAAGGAGAGAGGGTATTCTCCACTACAGGAGATTTCTGATTGTTACAAGTGGGGGTAGAAACTGTTCCTGGAATCTAGAGAGTAGAAAGCAGAGATGTTATTAAACATCTTGCTATGCACAGGACCGACCCTATAACAAAGAAGGGTCCCAAATTGTCAATAGTGTCAATGCTAGGAAACCCTGGTTTACAGTTGAATCAAGATTTGCTAAGAAGAGGGCTTATGCAGGTGGCTCTTTCTTCCAATTGGCATAAACCTGGATGGAAGCTACACCCCAAGTAGGAGTTCTGCATAAGTCCTACATTTGCCTGATTCAGCAGATCACACTCTAATAATGTAATTCAATTTTTTCTCATTTTTTAATGTTATTTGGGTCCTTTAATATAATTTGGCAAGCTATTATAGTTGTTACAGCTGCTAGTTTTGCCCTCAATCCTGATTTCACTTATGACCTCAGCCAGAATAAGATTTAAAGTTTGAGATGATGTAAGTGAATAAGGATTATTAGATTTATCCATGTGGCAATTTAAATAAGAAACTGCCTGGCTTAGAATAAGTGGTAAATGAAAAATGCTAGTGATTTATAGACCTGTCCATTTTAGAGATTTATATGATGTGTGGGATGATTAAGTAACAGACAGGCCTGATTATATGAAATATGTAATTTTTGTAAATGCAATATTGGAACCAACCTGCTAAACAGCACCACATAGCAATTCTCAGCTAAGCAATTTTTATTACACAATTATGGTAAACTGGTATGCGGAGTCATGTGCGAATTACACACAGGGTCCTTGCTCTAATTCTTTTTAGCTAGATGGGAGTGTGCTCATAGGAAATGCATCTAACTCCAGCCTTGAAACATCAGTCATCCAAACCCCAAAAGACACAGCAGGCTGTAAATTTCAAACCGGAGTCAGTGATGGGCAGGTCTAAGCAGTCTTCTCTTTTGCTCAGGTCCCACCACCCCAACTTATGAAATGGGGGTGGTCTATTTGTCATATTTTAGTGACATGCTTAAGAGAAAATGCTCAGGACTCCAAAGTACAGAGTCAGAAAGGGAAAATGCAGAGAGGGAAATGCAGGGACTGTGCTGTAGTCCCTTTCCCCATAAATTCTCTCCTTATCTAGGTGACAGATAGAAGAGGGCACCCAGAGCCAGAGAACTCAGAGGACTTGCAGATATTCACTCATTTCTCAAGTTGCTTCCCCCTTTCCTGGAACCTCAGACTCCCACAGAGGGAACTGAGGCAAGTGCCTCTCAGACATTTTGTACATGGCTCTCAAGCCAGCAGAGGATGGCTATGATGGAATGAGCGTGCATCACCATCGTATCTCTCAGGAAAGAAGCACATGTAAGAAAGGTTATTGATATTTCTTCCACAAACTGAAGTAGGAGTAAGCAGTCCATCTGGGTAAACTTAGAGTTACAGCTTCTTTACATCCCAGGGTTAGTATGGAGTATTAAAGGGATCCCTGAGAACTCTTTATAAAGCATGCAGCAACACACAAATACAAATAGAGGCCTTCCAGAAGGTAACATGGAGGCCAAAGTGGAAATAGGAAAGACTTCCATTCATTGACCACTTGTAGAGGTCCTGGCATTAGGCAGAAAGTTAGACATTAGCAGGCCGGATGTAGGCAGTTGGGGGCTGCATGAAAGAAAGACATAACTCTTTTTTCCTTTTTCCTTTGCTTTCTTACTCATTAGCTATAGATAAAACCCAGCAAGTATGTAGTATTTATTGACTATGGCAAAGAATCTCAGGGAAAGGATGTCATCAAAGAGTATTTCAAATGCAAGAAAGGAACAAATAAAAATTATCTCTTACTATCTGAAGCATAAAAGTTTCCCATAGAAGGTAGATTCTTGATCCATCTGGATGTATGACTATGGTGAAGAGGTAAAGGAAACTGCCCACTGCCTTTGGTTTGATATTAGGAACCAAAATCACAAATATAGTCAGGCTATGAGGGGAGTAGATCCAATATTCTGTAGATCTAAAAACTTCCCAGACTGGCAGAGTTCAGAAACTCTTATTTAAACTCCAACCTCATGTTGAACTTTAGTATCCTTCATAAAATATGGAATTTTAATGAATTACAACAATTACACTCACACCATTCTTTCTCTAATATAATGCTTATATCATTTACTGATGAAATGTAATACTTTTCAATTTTCATTGTGGATGTGGATTTTTACAAATCATCAAAATTCACCATCATAGTGATTTTAGTAATTATTTTGTTTCATGTAAACAGTAAATGTATTTCATTCCAGAAGCCCAATTAAATAATCAGGGGGGAGGGTGTTTAAGACAGAGTCTTGTTATGTAAGTACAGGTTGACCCTGAACTCACTATGTAGTGTAAGCTGGCCTCAAACTCACAGCAAGCCTCCTGCTGCAGGCTCCCAAGTGCTGGGGAGTATGCAGCCATGCCCAGCTAAATTTTTATTTTTGGAAGACTCATATTGCCTTTTTTTTTAGTACAAGAGATTAAATCTAGGGCCTTTACATCAAGCCACATCCCCTGCATTGTTTGGCTTTTGTTTTCCATTTGCTTAATTAGGCAAACTCACACTAAATTGTCCACACAGGTCTCAAATTTGCAATGTTCCTGCCTCAGCCTCCTAAGTAGCTGGGATTACAGGTATGCAATACTATGCTTAGCTTCATATTGCCCATTCTGATTAAATGTGATAGTATAAAGAAATAATCTTACTTAGGCCAAAAAATTTTATTTTAATTCAAATATATGCAATCTTTGAGCTCAAAATTTCTTTTAATAACCTCAAAGTCTTATGCTCAATTTCTCTAAAATGAAGACAACAAAAGAAATCCAGTCTGTCATGTTATTGTTATCTGTACTTGGAAAAGAAATATTTTTGTACTCAACTGGAATACAATCTTTTAGCAAATATTTTAGGTTAAAGAAGAGCAAATTAAATAAGATGCATTTTGTAAAACTTTATCCTCACTTTTTAAAAAGCTTATTCAATAAAGATAGGTTTTAGACTTATTTTCTAACTACTGCATTAACAGATACACTAACACTGCCCTGATCAGTTTTATGAATTGATTAATAAGGCAATCATGGTTTGGGAAAGCTTTTATATGCCACCTGATATTGATGCCATCTATAAAAAGATGACCAACTAAGCACCTGATATCCAGTAAAGGCAGATTCACAAATTGCAGTCTGAGAAAGATAATGGAATGACCATGACCTCAAGTACTTTGAGCCAAATAGCAACTGTCAACTCCTGATAGCAGTGTTTGACCTCTAAGGCAGGTGACAGAAACCAACCTGAAACAGCCATTTTCTCAAGTTCTGTTAAGGATAATAAAGTGTGATGGGAGAAATCACCCTCTCTGGTGTGAAGGCTCGTTTAATCAGTGACCTAGAAACAAGCCCCATGATTTGGGTGGGAAGCATTAGGTGGGAGAACTTGGAGTTTTCTATTGAAAGCCCACTAGATTCTGGCAAGGTGTTTTTTTGCTGTTATTTTGCTTTGTTTTGGTCATGATTAGTTCTTCTCACAGAAGATTTCAACATCCATAAAAGTAGAGAGCTCAGTGTAATAAATCTACTCACGACAGAACTTCAACAGCAGCCTATTCAGGGCCACTTGCATTTCATCTAGACTCAGACATCAGATCACTTCCTCCATAAATTTTTTAAAAATATTCAAGTGCGTATTTCTAAAATATGTAAGTACATATTTCTAAAAATAAGGGCTTTTTTTTCACCATGCTGGGATTGAACCCAGGCTCTCCTGCATGTTAGGCAAGCATTCTACCTCTAAAATACAACAACCTTAACCCTTTTATTTCAAGACAGGGTTTCAGTAAACTGCCTAGGCTGACCCCAAACTGCAGTCCTCCTGCGTCCCCAAACAGCTGGAATCATAAACATGAACCACCACCCAAGGCTTCAAAATAAAGACTTTTTGAAAACATCAATCAAAAACCACTATCTCTACTATAAAATTAACAATAACTTTTTAGCTTCATCAAATGTCCAGCCTATGCCTACTTCTCCCAATTGTCTCCCAAATGCTTTGGTTTTTTTTTAGTATCTAAGGGTATACTTTTTAAAAATTTTTTATTATTTTGAAGGTAGTGAAATACAACAGAACAAAACAGAACAAAGCCAATTGAGATAGTGCAGTGAAATTGGTACAGAACATCACAACAGGTTACCAGGATAACAGTAATAGGTGCCATAGTGTATCTGATTATCTTCACAATAGTTGTCCTTTCAATAAGGTATAGCAAAATCAAACCAAATACAGAACATCATAGAACTTATCAAAACAGAATATTGAATAGAGCAATACAATTAATCAGAACAAAGCAAAACAGTGATAACAATATTTGCCTTCAAAGAGATGGTAGAAGGAAATCCCCCCTATTTGCTATATTGCATATGGTCAACCTCCCAAGAGATGCTCAGACCTCTGGCTCCCATTTGCTAATAGGGGTGGGGGAGGTGAGGGGTGGGATGTTTGATTTTCAGCCCACAAGCTAGTAGGCTCACAGCTGCAAACCAGGGAGGTGAGCTGGTTGCTTGGTTTCCCAGTGCCTTAAGTTCCAACATGACATGGATCTCGGAAGACCCTGGCTGGTTCTCCCCCTGGGGTGGTCACCACTTGCATGAGCCATGACTGCTTACCAGGGAAGCAAGTGGGTTGCTTCCCAAATGCTTTTAACAAATAAATCAACATAACTGTGATTTGGTGCCCTCTCTCTGGAGTCTATGCTTAGTCTATGGATATCACACTCAGCACAATTTTTCTATTCCTGACAGTTGGTGCTTAAGACACTGAGGTTTCCCACATTCTGGATTTCACCCCTGTGTCCATCATCTCCTGAGAAGTGACTGATAGATGGCTTGATTTGACTCAGGTTTGGTGTTGTGATAGGACTATTTCATTAGAAGTGTCAAGTACTCCATCAGAAATGTCACGCATCCACTTGCCTCTTTATACGAGGTTAGTGGCCACTGATAATCAGTGAGCTCTGTTTGTATAGGTCAATTAGAAGAAACCATTAAACCAAAACATTGGAAAGGTTTTTTTTAAAAGGAAAACCAATAACAATGCTTTTCATCTGTTTTGTAGCGTGCAGTGCCTCAATTTAGTCATCATAAGATCTTTATGAGCTTGTGACAGGGACAGGTTTGACCCAAAGCCCATTCTCTTAGTTACCACAGAGTCTCACAGGCTACAAAGTCTCACAGGCCACATTTTGACTTAGTGTGAATAACTGAAAGAAGTAGAGATGAAACCATAGCCAAAAAATGGTTGCGTCTGAAAATACAAAGTATACATTCTTATAATATCAATCAAAATACCAAGTAACTGATCATTATCTGGCAAATACAATTCCTGAAAAGACAAATCACCTGAGAGGGGACGTGAAATGCACTACAGAGACAGTGGCATCATGGCACAGGCATGGGCAGAGGTAGAGGAGAGAGCCAGTCACCTCAAACAGGGCTGAAAGAGCTCTGTTTAGGTTTCATCTTCCATTTACACAAATCAGCTTAGAGTTACATTACCCAAGCTCGGTGCACAAGAGTTGCCAAAATCAGTCATTTCATCAATCTCCCATGCCAGGCAGAAGTGGCCATGCATCACTGTAGGTTATATTGACAGCAGGACAGTAACGTGGCATTTCCATGGTGCTTCAAATGGTATCTCTCACACTTCATTTGCTATCAGAGTCTCTATAAAGTGCCTTATAGCTAAATATGCTACTTTGTCTCTTAGACTTCTACATGACTCATTTCAAGATAAACTTTTTTTTTGTATAAAGAAAGAAAAGTATAGAACCTACGCTTCAAATGATAACTCTTAAGTAAATTTTAATGTATGCTTTAAATGCTTGTTTCATTCCCAGAAAGATATCTTGTGATTAAAAGGAGGAAGAAAACAAGGAGAGGAAAGAAGAAAAGGAGGAAGGGAGGGAAGGAGTGAGAGAGGAATGGGTCCAATTTACAACATCTAGGATGCTAACTTTTATGACAGTATTTAGGAAATTTAAATGTATTAGGTACAAAACTGAGGGAAACAGACCCTAAGTATCTAGACAGAAAATGATGTTTTATCATGAAACATCTTTTTGAAATAAAATTACTAAAAAACCGGGCACAGTGGCACACTCCTGTAATCCCAGCACTTGGGAGGCTGAGGCAGGAGAACCCTTTGCAAGTTCGAGACCAACCTGGGCTACAAAGTGAGCCCAAGGCCAGTCTAAGCTGCATAGTGAGACCCTGTCTCAAAAAGACAAAAAAGAAAGAAAGAAAGAAAGAAAGAGAAATGACCAAACAAGTTCAAAGTTTTTCCTCTCTCACAGTTCACTTTGAATCACGGTGCCTTCATTTAGGATTCTAATCAAAGACCCTGGGTAATCTGTAAATTCTAATGGGCTCTCATGAATTTGCCCAACATTTGCCCACAGGAAACTGTCATGGTAGAGTTCTCTGTAAGCTATACTGTGAAATAGCGTTTTTCTGTTTTTCTCAATTGTGTTTCAAAGCATGTAAAATGAATCATGTTTGATAGAAAAAGAATCATTTCTTTTAAAATAAGGTAATGCATTTAAAGTAACAGGCACAAGCTCTACAAGTTGAATGCGTCATAAATAAAAATCAGAGACGGAGAAAGCCAGGATTTGTGCCTCTACTGCTTCCCAGGTGTTCCCACAGCAAACAAAGCTTCTACACTGCCCGGATCCGCATCGCTGCTTTTCCGCCTCACGCGTCTCACTATCTGGCAAGGTGTCCTGCAGCCTTTCACTGGACGCCGGGCCTCGCCACAGTTCTGCTGCTGTGTCACCCAGTTTTGTCCCGCACCACTCCGTGTCAGATTTTGAACATAAATTCCGATAAGATTAAATCTCTCTTAACCGTGCGCCGCCAAAGAAACCAGCCAGGGAGTAAAGGTCTCGCCAACAGAAAAGGGCTGCAAACAAAGGCCGGACGGCTGGGGCCGGGGGCGCGCAGATCCCCGGCCGCGCGCCCAGGGCCACCGCGCGTGTCCGCCGGGGCCGCAGCGGGTGAGCGCGCCCAGGGCGGCGGGTCTGCAGTGCCGGAGCCCTGGAGGCGGATCCGCTCCCCGCCCGCGGGGCGGTGCAGGGGCGAATGGCATCTTCTCGCTTAGCCTCCGTGTCTCATACCGTCTTGCTGCGTTAGTACGAAAACTAAAAAGATAGCATATGTGCAGCTTCTGAGTATGTGACAGGTGCTCAATAAATGAAGCTCGTTATTACCATCAGATATGTAATATGTAAGGCACAGCGCCCTAGCAGCAACGCTGTCCTTCAGCTGACTATGTAGAAAACTGAACTGAACACACAAATTTAAATGCTGTGCATTCCTCTTTTAGACTCCATTCCATTGGAGTCTAAAATGGATTATTTAGCCAGGCTGACAGGAGAGTCCCTGTGAGCGGACTGCTTGCCCTTCTGCTTTTTTCTGTATATTCGGGCTTGCTTCCGCTCTCTGTTCAGAGAAGAACAGACAGACATTCAAATCTGCGGATGCAGTAAATGAGCACAGATCTTCAAAACGCAGCACTTTGGATCCAAAAGTCTACATTTAGTCTACACTGAGAACTCCAAACTCTATTATTAGGATTTTCTGAATTAATCAATCCATCTGACATCCTCCTCTTGGAGGCAGGCACAGAAGCCAAACATAATACATCCCACACATTGTCTAATTTGGAGCGGTGTTCAAATATTGATGAGTTACAAATTCGGTGCATCAATATAGGCCACATCTGACACTCCAGCTTGACCTGGGAGGAAGAAAACAGCCAAAGACAGGTATTTGTTATAACATTGCCTTTCTGAAGCCAAATGGAAATGTCAAATCATATCACAGGTTAACTATGCACTTTTTTTCCCTCCTCCAAAAGGGAAAAGAAAATTTCTGGGATTATAAAAAGTCTGTCTAAGGGGTGAGAGTACACCTCAGCGATAGAGCAGTTGCCTAGCAAGTGAGAGGCCCTGAGTTCAATCCCCAAGAAAGGGAAGAAGGGGGGGGGAGGAAGGGAGGAGAGCAGAGGAGGGCAGAGGAGAGAAGGGGAGGAGAGGGCAGGGAAGGGGATGAGAGGAAAGGAGAGGAGAGGAGGGGAGGAGAAGCGAGCATTTCATTATTTCTAGATCCAAAATAAAAGTATAAATGATTAGTGTACTGAGAAAATTCTACTTTTGTGAGATTAATGGTCAGACATTTCTCCCATCTTGCTATTCCTTAAACACTGGCCTGTCAAGCACTCCTTCCTCTAATTGTGTGAAGATATGAGAATACCACAGAAAAAGCTCTCAAGGCCAATGAATCTCAGTCATATCTATATAAAAGAAGTCAGGTACCCTCTCATCTTCCCAGGATGACTTAGAATATGCACAAGATGATGTGTGTAGTAGGCTCAGAAATATACATGCAATTAACACAGAAATAATTTTGTCCTTTTGGAGCCAAATCAGGGCCCTACACATTCTAGGCAAGGACATTACCACTGAATTACATCCCCAGCTTTGTACAAAATTACCAGTTCTGCATACTTTATAGTTGGCATGTGCCTATACTTGCAGCTACTTGGAAAGCTAAGGCAAGATGACTTGACCCTTGGAGTTTGGGGGCAGCCTCAGCAACAAAGCCAGACACCTCTCAAGGAAAAAAAAAAAAAAAAACAGAAAAGAAAAAGGAGTTCATACTTTTTATTTGAGCAGGAGACATAGAAAAGTTCAAAGAATGCAAAACAAGGGACTGGGAATTTAGCTCAGTGGCATAAGCGTCTGCCTGGCAAGCGCTAGGTTGTGAGTTTGATCCCCGGCACCAGAAAAAAAAAAAAAAGAATGTAAAACGGCTTGGGAAGCATGCAACACTTTGAGAAGACTGCCTTTCTGCTCTTCTGCTGGTTCCAGGGTTTAGAGTATCAACCACACTCAAGTCCTTAGGAACCACTAGATAGATGCAAGGGAAAAGACGGCAGAGTTGGTGTAGCCTCTTTCCATGAGCTGTATGCTGTGTGACAGAGACAGGCACCCGGAGGGGTTGTGCCTGAGGATCTTCCTGAGTGGAGAAAGTGAGTTGTCTCCTGCATCCAGTCTGTATCTCTCTATTTAAAAGCTCCCTCCCCATCCCCAAAATGTACCAACCTCATCTTTCCAGTCTAAAAGCTACAGAAAGCCCTATCTTTGAATTGTACTGTAGAGAAAATTCCTTTCAAAGGCAAATGCAGGGTCAGGGGATAGAACTCAGGGATAGGGCAGGTGCTTAGTAAGCTAGAAGACCTGGTTTGATGCTCAGTACAAGGCAGCAACTGGAGGAGCAAACACATGGAAGACAGATTTTTGAAAGGCACTTGAGCCTGAGGAAATGGAAAGTTGGGGAGAAGGAAAAAGGAAAACTGCCTAGGGAGGGCAATGTAGGTGGGGGTCCCAGGAGAGGCTCTGAACCAGCCAAGAAGTCAGGGTTCAGCTCTAGGGACTGAATGAGGGATTCAAGTGAAATG
>PVJX010047070.1:0-12030 GCA_004027295.1 Dolichotis patagonum | reverse complement strand
GGAAAATTTCCCAAGCATAGAAAAAAGAAATGATATGCAGAGGTATGAAGCATACAGAACTCCAGCCACCTACAACCCAAACAGAGCTACACCCAGACACATAATAATCAAGATCCCAGAAATTCAATATAAGAACAGAATATTAAAAGCCATCAGAGAAAAGAAACAGATCACCTATAAAGAAAACCCAACAAAATCATGGCAGACTTCTTGACACAGACCATCAGGTCAAGAAGAGCTTGGAGTGAAGTAATTCAAGCACTGAAGGAGAACAATCTCCAGCCCAGATTGATGTAGCCTGCAAAACTCTCTCTAGAAATTAATGGAGCAAAAAGATGCTTCCATGACAAAGAGGAACTAGGAGAATTTGTGACCACCAGTCCAACCCTACAAACAATACTGAAGGACATTCTAGGGAGAGAGAACAAGAATATGAGCATTTCAGGAACAGTGGCAGAGAGGCCTCAGTGAACGAGGCAGACAGTGGAGTGGAAGAGAAAAATAGACTATCAATGGCAGAAAAATAGAATAGCAGAAATGAGGCAGACAAGATTGGCTATAATCTCTAGTATAGAGCATGTTGAAATAGTAACAGAGAGAAACACAGGCAGAGTAGATTAGGAAATAGGGTCCATTGAGATGCTCTTTATAGGGAGGCAGTGGGACCCAAAACAAGCAGTGCATCCCATGGAAGTGAAAGGGGAGGAATTGTCTAAAAAGGGAGGCAGAGGATATTGTTAATGGGGTAACAAGATTTAAAATTTACATTATTCTCACCACTCTGCTTGGATGGATTACGTGCTGTTCCAGTTTTTCTACTTACACTAGACTTGAGGACATGGTCAGCTATCCCAAAAATAAGAGGACATGTTATGGTAATCATCCCTAATTTTCCTATCAACTTAATCTGAAGCCCTTTATAACTTACACTGTGTTATTATGACTGATCTTATTTGAATCTGGTTTGTTAGATTGCTACTTTGTATTGACTGATTTTATTTAAATCTGTTATGATGGATAGCATCAAGTCTAAGTGTATAGGCAACTACACTGAAGATGACAAGATTCACCAAGATACCCACTCTGGTTTGATTATTACTTGCTTTTGAAGTCTTATCTCCAATGGTTCATTTTTATTAATGTTGTTATACACTGCTGAGACACCATGGTAACCATTGTAGATCACCTTGTTTTTTGGTTTTATGTGACTTTTCTGCCTCATGCTTTTCTAGGAATTGTTTTGTTTTATCTTGCTTTGTTTTGTTTTTCCTGCTAATATAGAAATGATAGATATACGTGTAGAGACTCATGCAGGTGTAGAGCTTATAAACAGTTTACGAGAACCAACTATATAACACATGTTGAAATGAACAACTACTTTTAAGAAAAAGGGACATTACAATACCCAGTGCTGATTCCATGATGTCATGATGTGAAGTCCAGCAAAACTATCACTTTTCATTCAAAGTGATCTTAGCTTGCTTTGCCTTGTTTAAGTTCAACACATTAAGGTATGGACAGCTGTTTTGAGAAGAATGAGAGACACTATGACAACCATTCTTGGCTTCCCTAATGTCTGGTCTTGAAGACTTGAAATGCCCTCCTCATCCTGCTCAGATCAATTCCATACTAGGTTGTTTCATGTGAATTCCCTGTATGTGAGAATATGGACAACTATTTGGAAGAAAACAAGAGTCAATATGATAGAGAGTGAATATCTCCGATTGTCTAGTTTTGAAATTTATGTCTCTTACATTGCTTTCTTGTGATCTGCTTTGTTCTGTTTTATTGTGTTTAATTTTACCCTTTTGCTATAATTGCATGTATATTTGCATGAGTAAGATGGATGACCAGATCGCTGTTTTTGTCAGATTGTGGAGCAGAACTGTTGACAGTCTCACTGTTTGAGTGTCTACTTTACATGTTTTAACTTTGTAAATTGAGCAACTGTTTCCAAGAAGTCAGTATGTAATTTGTCAAGCAATAATTTTTTTAGTTTTTTTAGTTGTTTTTCTTTTCCTTTTTTCCTTGGAATACTGTATTGTTGCTACCCTTTACTCTGTTTTGTTTTGTTTTTTTTCTCTTTAAATAAAATTATAAGAAAAAGAAGTAGGTAGTACATATTTTAAACAGAAGATACATCACTAACTTATACTGCTACTTCCAACTAAAATTTTTTTTTATTTAAAGAAAAAGACCAAAACATAAGAAGGGTAGAAATAATACAGAATTTCAAAAAAATTAACACTAAGAAATCACTAGCGGATAAATTACATATTGTTATCTTAGAAATAGTTCTTTAAGTCACAATATTAAAGCACAGAAAGTAGACAATGAGAGTGCAAACCATTCTGTTCAATGATCCAACAAAAACTTATTAATATTGTTATCTACCTTATGCACTTAAACATATATGCAGTTATATCCTTTAGAGCACTTTCCTTTGCTTCCTTTTTTACAGTAGCTAGTACACATTTTGAAACTTATTACTCCTACATTTTTTATTACTTTTTATACCAGAGAGACAGTGTGATATTTATAAATATGATTCTTATTTATTTCACTTATAAGGATAGTCTCCAGTTGCCTCCACTTACCTCTAAAGGCCTCAAGACCATCTTTTTTATAGCTGAGTAATATTCCATTGTGTAAAAATACCACATCTTTTTCATCCACTCGGTGATTGATGGGCATTTTGGTTGTGTCCATGATTTAACTATTACAAGTTGTACTGCTATAAACATGAGTGCACATGTATCACTGTGATATGACCTTTTCAGTTTTTCAGGGAAAATACCTAGGAGGGGAATAGCTGGATTGAATGGAACTTTATCCTAGTCTTCTGAGCAATGTCTATACTGATTTCCATAGTGGCTGCACCAGTCTACACTCCCAGCAACAATGGAGAAGTGTTCCTTTTTCCCCACAGCCTCGCCAACATTTGTTATTAGTTGATTTCTTGATACCAGCTATTCTTTCCGGAGTGAGAGGAAATCTCAATGTTGTTTTAATTTGAATTTCTTGAATGACCAGTGATGGTGAACATTTCTTCATGTATTTACTTGCCATTTGTATGTCTTCATCTGAGAAATGTGTGTTCATCTCACATTTATGAGATGAACCCGCTTTTGGAGAGGGTCTTTGAATTTGGGGGGCCTGATATTTTTTTAATGCTTTATATGTTTTGGGTATCAGTCCTTTGAGGGATTGCTGGTTAAATTTTTTTCCCATTCTGTGGGTTTTCTTTTCACTCCATTGGTGATTTCTTTTGAAGTGCAAAAACATTTTAATAACATGATGTCCCAGTTGTTGATTCTTTGAAATGTTTCCCATGCGGTTTGTGTTTTGTTCATGAATTCTTTGCCTATCCCTATGTCTCCAAGACTTCTACCTACCTTGTCTTCCAGTAGATTTAGTGTTTCTGTTTTAATATGTAGATCTTTGATCCATTTTGATTTTAGTTTAGTGCATGATGATAGGCATGGGTCTAGTTTCAGTCTTCAGCATGTGGAGAACCAGTTTTTCCAATGCCATTTATTAAAGAGGCTATCTTTTTTCCAGTGAACATGTTTAGCCCCTTTGTCAAATATCAGGTGGCTGAGTGTCTCTGTTGTGTTTGCATCTTCTAATCTGTTCCATTGAGCCTCAGGTCTATTTCTTTGCCAGTATCATGCTGATTTTATTCTGTGGCTCTGTAGTATAGTTTCAAGTCAGGAATTGAGATGCTTCCTGTCTTGCCTTTGTTGCCCATAATTGCCTTTGCTATTCTAGGTTTCTTCTGTTTCCAAGTGAATTTTAGGAGTGTTTTCTCTAGATCTGTAAGGTATGTTAATGATATTTTGACTGTGATTGCATTGAATCTGTATGACAGTTTTGGGAGTATGGCCATTTTCACAATGTTGGTTCTTCCTAGCCAAGAGCAAGGAATATCTTTCCATTTTCTAATATCCTCTTCAATCTCCTTTTAAAGAGTAGTATAATTTTCAGCATATAGGTCTTTTACCTTCTTGGGTAGGTTGATTCCTCAGTATCTGATTTTTTTAGGTGCTATTGAGAAAGGCAATATTTCCATAATTTCTTTCTCAGTGAGTTTTTGTTTGTGTACAGGAATGCTATTGATTTTTGAGTATTGACTTTGTAGCTATGGTGCTGAATTTGTTTATTACCTCTAGTAGTCTTTTAATGGAGTTTTTTGGGTCTTCTATATACAGTATCATGTCATCTGCAAATAATTTAACTTCTTCCTTTCCTATCTTTATTCCTTTTGTTTCTCTCTCTTGTCTGATTGCTCTGGCTAATATTTCCAGGACTATATTGAATAGGAGTAGTAATAGTAGAAATCCTTGTCTTGTTCCTGATTTTATAGTGAAATCTTTCAGTTCTTGTCCATTTAGTATAATGTTGGCTGTTGTTTGTCATAGATGGCCTGTATGAGATTGAGGTAGATACTGTGTATTCTGAATTTCTGAAGGGCTTTTATTATGAACAAGTGTCCAACTAAAATTATTATCACAAGATTTTTACTTAATTTCTCCAATTCTACATTTGTATCTATATTCTCTTACTACAAAAAATTTACTTTCAGTACCCATCAACATAATTGTCCACTTATTCTAGCTAACAGACACACACAATTGGAAAAACCATATTAAAATTACCGCCAAAAATATGCATGCCAAAATTCAGTTAAGATTTTTTATACTTGTGTTTTGTAATTAGAATATATTATTTTAGGGACATATAATCAAATCCTTGTATTTTCAATTCACTGGAAATAATTTTTTCTCTGTGAGGTTACACACACAAAAATACATAGTGAAGTTTCCTTGTTTCGTTTTATTTCCAACTCTTAATAATTCATTTTTTGGATAGCTTTTTAACAGTACTTTGCAACATTTCTTGATTCTATGGTAACAAAACAATAAATAATACTGAGAAAGTTTTTGGCACCAGTAAGAAGCAGGGAAAGAAAAATAGGCCTTAACTGTGGGCATGGGAGGGCTACAGTATAGAGGCAAGCACCTTCTGCTGAGAACAAAAAAGCAGAAGTAGTTTTATCAAATCTGGCTGGGAAGGAGTTTGGGAGGTGGGCAAAGTGACATATCAATGGCTGATCTGAAGGAGCATCTACCACTGCAAAACAGGAAACAAAGATTTACTGAGGGCTGGGGGTGCAGCACTTGGTGGTCTTGGGGAGGAGTTTGGGAGGTGGGCAAAGTGACATATCAATGGCTGATCTGAAGGAGCATCTACCACTGCAAAACAGGAAACAAAGATTTACTGAGGGCTTGGGGTGCGGCACTTGGTGGTCTTGGGATTGGAGAGGGCTTGGTGCATGCACAAAAAGGGCACGGCAGGGATAGTTTCAGGAACTAGAAGAACAACACAGAAGTTATTTTTGGAGAGATAAGTTGTTTCTCAAGCCTGGTGCCAAGATGAGAGGATGTTATGTTGGAGATAGCTAAGCCGAAGGCTTGCAAAATCTATCAATTACAGTTAATCTTTATTCCTTCTTTGCAGTTGGTAGTAACCCAGTATGAGTTTCCACTCTCACTATTAAGTTAATGATGCAGTGAATAGCCTTTGTGAATGCACCTCTTTTTGGGGGTGAGGCAAAGCAGTCATGGTGTAATTGTGTTGCAGTCTTTGACATGAGCTTGTTGATCCAAAGGGTAAAATCTTATGTAATTTTATTAGATGATGCTTAATTCTGTTATCTAGGGGTTGTTCCATTTGGCATTCAACCAGCAATGTACAAAAATTATTTCCCTAGCATCTAATCAACAGAATATACAGTGTTACTAAAATTTTAGGTTTTTGGCATTTTTATAGGTAGCACTGATATCTCTGTTTAATCTGCTGTTCACTTACGAATGATGTTTAATATTTTGGAATGTTTACCAGACAGTCACATTCCTTTTTTTGTGAAGTCTGTATTCATGTTTCTTGGTCATTTTCCTACTGGTTATTAGAATTTTTCTTCTTGATAATAGACAGTCTTTCTAATTTAGGGACAACAAGCATTTTCTTTTATATAAATTAAATTTTTTTCTAATTTTTTGTTTCTTACTTTCCTTATACTTTGTTATTATTTTTTGCCACAGGAGTGATTAAAATACATGGTGAAACTTTAAATAAAAAAATATTTCAGCAAAAGACATGTTGCCATTATTCTCCTTCAAAATACTTCCCTTTCCTTTGAGCACACTTATCCCATCATTCCTGCCACTTTCTGAAGCAGTTCCGGAGTCCTCTTTCATGAGTGTCTCTATGAGAGGGGCTATAAAGTGTGGTGAATGCTGCTGCTCAGTGCTGTGCAGTGGAGAAGGGTGTGCAAATGTAAACACTGTAGTGTGTCCCCATTTGCCTTACTCACTGGCTCTGGTGCTTGTGATCTCTGGTTCTTCCCTAAAATCCATATGATCATGAGAGGTAAATTTTTGAATCATTTCAGGACACCAAGCAAATGGCTATGGAGCTAAAGACATTCAGGAAAAAAGACTTCCAGAACTATTTCAAAAAGTGGTAAGATTGATGGGATAGGTGTGTTTAAAATGAGGGGCAGTATTTTGAGGGGGATTAATGGCAATATATATGTCTTTTACTATAATAATCTTTTTAAAAAATTTAAACACACACCCTCTGTTTCCATCACGTTTTTTTAAGTTAAAAAAAAAACAGTACAAAATTTCAAAATAAAGAGAATAACAGTGGTTAGTACATTGTGCATTGTTATTTTCAAAGTAGGTGCTCCTGTCACAAGTTATAGGCATGAAAAATTGATCAAACACTATGGGCACACATATTTCTTTTTAATGAACTAATATCAGTAGTATAAATATCTTAACTGTTTTGTATGCATCTATTTATTTATTTAATTTATTTTCTTTTTCCCTTTCTTCTTTTCTCCTTTCTCCATTATATCTTGTATTAATCTTCTTATTGTTTTTCATTTAAGTTTGTCCTCTTCCAGAATACAGAGAATTTATTCATACCTTTTTCTAGTATTTGCACAGTTTTAACTATTACATTTAAAGATCTTACCCACAGGCATTTTTCCTGGTGTACTGTTTGAAAAATAATTGTTTTATCTTTTTCAAAATCTTTTTTTTGAATCAGGAATCAAACTCAGAACCTCATGCTTGCCAGGCAGTCACCATGCCTTGGCCCTATACCCTTGGCTGTTTTTATCTTTTAAAAAATATGAATAAGTGGTTTTGTCTACCCTATTGGTATGTAATGCTTGCGAAACATACTAAGTATCCCCAGGCAATGGGCTCTATTTCTAGATATTCAATTTTGTTTTAATGGTGTGACTGTTAATCTGTTTATCTATGCCACATGGTCTTCCTTTTGCAGGGTCTACCTCCTACTGCACAGCAGGGGCTGGCCACCCCTTTTGCCTCTCCATTGCTTTCATTCTCAGAGAGATCTGCTATCAGTAGTTATTATTTATTTCTGTCATAAACTTGCTGATTTTACTGGGTCACATTGCATTTATAATTTAACTTAGTGATAATTGGCTTTTCAAAAAAATTTTTTTGTATTGTATGTTTCTATCAAGAAAATAGGGTATCTTTCTGTTTATGTAATTTCACTTTTGTAACCCTTCTGTTTCATACTGTTTTGTATGTAGATTTTGAACATTTATTAATGTTTTGCCCATGTTATTGATATCACAATGGATGGATTTTCCTTCTGCTATTTTTTCTAATTGAGTTTTGTGTGTGTGAATGTGATTGATCCTAACATAATATGGTGTTCTAGAGCTTTTCATCTCTCTTCTATTTCACTTATTACATTTCTCTAGTGAGCACTATGTGCTCATCTAACAAAGTAATCTATCACTGTAACCCCCAATAACCTGTAGTCTTAAAACCCCAACATTTTCAACATATTCCCCCCTGCCTTGGTTTTTTCCTTTTCCTTTCTCTTCATCTCTCATCCTGTAAACCTTTTTCTTCTTTTTATGTTTATCAGGGAAGGTCTCTGTTCACCACTGTGCTTCAAGCTTCACTTCATTTCCACTTGTCTTTTGTGAACATCTTGTCTACTGCTATGTTATGTTTCTGAGATAGCAACAAGCATTAGAATTCACATTTTTTCTGTTACTCAGGGTTTCATACATACTGTGTGCTCAATAAAATGTGCTCACTGATATTCACCAAATGCTTTAATTTGTTCCTGGCTCCCACAAGCTCTTCTTTGGAAGAATTTGACACATTCTCATCCTGGTAATCTAATATGCACCATGTCCTGAGGACCTGATCCAGAAAATTTTCTACCTTCGAGACAAGATTAAAGACTTTCTCAAAGATGGCCAGACTTTAGCCAAGGCTTGAAGCAAGGTTTCCCTACTGAGTGGTTGAGATTCTTCTGTTAAAGTGTAGTTCTGAGCTTGTCCTAAATGACTGCAACAAACTCCTCCTGAGATGGAGCCTCTTCTCCATCTTTGAGAATAAATCAATGGAGTTGGAGAAGATGAGAAATTTGGTGCCACTGTGATGTCAGTGGTCTGTGATAACACAGGCCTGGAAGTTTCTGCATGGGTCACATACACAGAAGCAGTCCCCCTCTCTGCTGATTTTGAAATAAGAATGACTGAACTGCTTTATAAATAAACCACAAAATATGAAAGTTGTCAGGGCTTTTACTCTGAGCCTTTTAAAGATCCTTGATTAATAACATCAGACTTGATACTATCAAACAAAACAGAACAGAATAAAATCAGTCAAAACAAAACAGTGAAAGCAATACAGGGCTTCAAATCAAGCTAATAAGAAATAAAAAAAATGGTTAACATACTATATCCTGCTATCTGTGGAATAGCTGTCCATGCCATTAAATCTAATACAAGTAGACAAACTAAAACAGAATAAAATCAAACTAAACAGAACAATGAAAACAATATGGGTTTCATATCATGATAATAGATTAACAATGGCCACTTCCTTCCCTTTTTAGACAATGCCTCCCCTTTCACTTTCATGGGATATATTGTACATTTTGTATCCCACTAACTTCTTTAGCTTTTGCATTAGGGAGGCAACCTGCTATTCACCTAAGTGATTCTGAACCTTTTTACCCCTGAGCATGATCTCAAGTTGTATTCATTGGCCTACAGGAGCCTTAAGGTCACTGAGTTTTATAACTAGAAGCAGATTTGACTTTAATGTAGACTTTGTTCTCATATCATTGCTTCCAGTCATTACACAGTCATTGAGAGTATTCATTGCCTGGATCTTTTCATTGAACTCACAGGGTTAAAGGTTCTCTTGGTCAAAGCAGGTGATTTTGAGCACAGTAGATGCTCTAATTCTTCTCCAGACTGTATTCACATGTACTTTCATAGTTTTCACTACTGTGTTCTTCCTTGCCTTCTCCTTTCCCAACATCTGGTTTACTTGCTGTTGAGGACTGTAGTGAATCAGACCTTCCCCTTTCACCAGGAGGTGCTAAGACTCTCCAGGAAAGCTCTAACTTTTGTGCTGTGGGATTTGCCACCAGTTACAAAGTAAGACTTTAGATCTGCTGAGGGGACTAAGAGAGAGTGAGTGTATCTAATCACTATTATGATGGTTTAGTTTTCCCTGCAGTGCAGAGCTTTTCCTTGTTCCTACCTTAGGCTGAACTATTTTAATGATATTTGAAGGCAGCTTTGCCAGCAGAATAAATGCAGAAGATGATAATTGCAGGTATCCTCTGCACTGAGCAGGAAGCTCAGTCATGCATCTGGTGTAGTGGCCAGCATTTAAAATACACTGCCACATTTAAAGCATAAACTGACCCTGAAGTTCAGAGAGATTAAGTAACTGTCTCAGCATCAGATAGTCAAGGATTTACCAGGATTCACACCTATACCTGTATGTCATTTTTCAGAATTACACCATATAATATTGGTAAAAGCCAGGATGAAATTTCTGGGAATTTCAGGCTGTGAAGTTGGTCACACTTCTTGATGTTATACAGTGCATAAAAATGCCCCCAAATCAAAAGCTAAACACATAAAGGGACAGTAACTGAGATTATTAAAATACTGTGGTTGCTGCTTTGGTCATTTAATGATTTTTACCTTCACTGCATTATTTAGCTAAAAATTTTTAAAGATTTAAATGTTTTCCTGTGCTAAGGTTGTATTTTCTGGAAGCTATTTCTTGCAATGGAACTGAATTCAATGTCATTAAACAGTAACTATCATTAGTTTCTGCAGCATCATATTCAATAGGGTTTCACAGGAATTGTCATATCGATATGCAATGGGGTTTTGGTTTTCAGTTTATTTCCAAGAAGAAATTATGTGCTCTGGGTGCCTTCTACAGCTATAAACTTTTCAAATAATTTGGTAAATCAAACAAAGTAAAATATATGTATGAGGATATGTTGCATCTTTCTCTAACAATGTCTATGAAATGGAATACATATATTTTCTTAAGAACTTGCTGCTCTATAAACCATCAATATAGTGTGTTTAATAAATCAGGATGTTTTCCTATAAGACTGAATTGTTCTTGAGAACTAAATTGTGATATACAATTTAGTGGATAGGTGTCAACCCAGAGTTAATACTCCTAGGACAAAAAGGGCAAAATTTTGTCCCTATTAAGTGAAGCCAACTACTCTCAGTGTTTTTTATGAGAATGACTAAAAGTACATTTGCCCTATCAATAATTGAAAACTAAATGCCAATAATTTCAGAAAGCAGACTAAGTTGGCAAGCAGTTGTATAGGCATTATAACTAATTCCCTAGTTCTATCAATATTTTGTCTAATATGCTAGAAATCATCACATATGCAATTTCAGTTGTTTTATGATGACATTGTAGCTCCCCTAAGAGTACAGTATTTCCTTTGGATTATATTTTGGTAGAGATGAGGGCAATAATGTCAGTGTTTTCATTGTTCTTCAAACCAAAGTAATTATTCATTCATAAGTTTGGATTCAGTTATTTTTCAAGTCAGAGTCACTATTGGGATTCTACAAATTATATATTATTATTCTAATTATACACTTATGGACCATGGGATGAGGGGACATCAATAAAAATCTATTTCTCTAAATATAAAGGGAAAATAATCTATATCTGTAATTATCTGTCACTATTTTATGGTCAGATATATTGCTTTATTGAGCCTTTGTGAAAATTAAAGATAATGGATGAAAAAGGTTTTTAAAATATATTTCTTCTAAATATGAATGGCAAATAAATACATGAAAAAATGTTCAGCATCATTAGTTATGAGAGAAATGCAAATTAAAACAACACTGAGATTCCATCTCACTCCAGAAAGAATGGCCAGGATAGAAAAGACTACCAAAAACAAGTGTTGGAGAGGCTGTCAGGAAAAAGGAACTCTTCTACACTGTTGGTGGGAGTGTAGACTGGTACAACCACTGTGGAGGTCAGTCTGGAGATTCCTCAAAAAGCTGGATCTGGAGATCCCATTTGACCCAGCTATTCCACTTCTAGGCATATTCCCAGAAGATCAGAAAACATCATACCACAGTGATATATGTGCACTCATGTTTATAGCAGCACAATTGGTAATAGCCAGATCCTGGAAACAACCTAAGTGCCCATCAACTGAGGAATGGATAAAAAAGTTGTGGCATTTTTATACAATGGAGTACTACTCAGCTATAAAGAATGATCACATTGTGATATTTATAAATAAATGGACACAACTTGAGACCATTCTCATAAGTGAAATAAACCAAAATCACATGTGTAAATACCGTAGAGTCTCCCTAGTATGAGAGTTGATAAGAGTATATAAGAACTTCACCTCCAGGAAGTCTCCCAGAAAGCAGCATCTTGGGCTGTCTCTTTGGGACCCGAAAGTCTCGGACCCATAGAGTGGCCTGGGCTGTTTGGATCAAAAGGCTGCGCAGACCTGCATCTCGGCATGACTCTTTGGGACTGGTAAGCACGCCCTTCATCTGCAGGGAACTGCCTGGAGATCGGCATCTGGTCTGGGTCTGTTTGGGCCCATAGCCCCGCCCTTCACCCCCAGGAAGTCTCCCAGAAGGCA
>PVJX010047069.1:0-12030 GCA_004027295.1 Dolichotis patagonum | reverse complement strand
TGTAGGTATTATAGATAAGGTTACCTTATTGATTTATTTTTCAAATAATTTGTTATTAATATATCAACACTACTCGCGTTGTGTATGTTGATTATGTACCCTACAATTTTCCTGAATTCATGTATTAATTTTGACATTTTGATTGCTCTTTTGGATTTTCTATGTATACAATCATATTATTTGACAGTAACGATATTTGATTTCTTATTTTTAAATGTTTTGTTTTCTATTTTTTCTCTCACCTGACTGGTCCAACTAGAACGTATAGCACTATGTTAAATAGACATCAAGTGCATTCCCGTTTAGAGTTCCAGATCTTAGAAAATTTACAGCTTTTTATAATTTGATGTAATGTTAATCAATTGGCTTATTAAGAAGACTTTTATTATATCTAGGGACACATTTTCTGTAAGTAGCTTTTCAGTATTTAGTAAACTGATAATGACTTCATCAAATGCTTTTTCTCATATATCAATATGATCATATTTGCTTTTTGTCCTTTATTCTGTTAAGGTGGTATACCATATTTAAAATTTTCACACATTTTGAACTGTCCTTTCTTTGATGGGTTGAATCTCACTGACTGTGGTCACACATTTCACTTTTCTGTTGGGTTTGCTTTACTATTGTTTTGCTGAAAATATTTCCAACTAAACTCATAAGAAGATTGGTTTGTATATTTTTCTGTTGGTAATCTTATCTGCCTTTTTATAAGGATAAGACTGGCCACATATAATGAGTTTGAAGAATTTCCTTAAATTTTTATAATAATTGAACATAATTAATATTTTTTTCTTTAAATGACTGCTGAAATCAACACTAAAATCTTGGCTTTTGGCATTCTTTTGAGGGCAGATTATTTTTTATCATTGGATCAAACTTGTTAAACGTTTTTGGTCAGTTCCAGTTTTCTATTTATTCATTATTAAATGTTGTTGGAAAGTGTATGTCCAGGAATTTATGTGTTTCTTCTAAGTTACCAAAGTGGTTGGCATAAAGTTGATTAGCATAACCTCCGCACAAACCTTTGAATTTTGTGATGTCAGATATAAAGTCTCCTTCACTGTTTCAGAAAATAGTTCCTTGTTTCATTGATATTTTGTTTTTATTCTCTACTTAAATTGCTTATGTTCTGGTATTTATTATTTCCTTGTTTCTACTAACTTTGGGTAAAATTTGCTCTTTTTTGTCTAATTTTTTTGAGGTGCAGAAGCAGTTGAGATCTTTTTACTGTCTTCTCAGCATTAATTTTCTTTACCCCATAGGTATGTATTATAGGGTGTTAGCTATACAAAATGATAAAACACAAGATCACATATATAATATACTTAGAACATTTCTGCTCTTGATTATGTTTTTGCCTTTCTCTGCCCCTTTTATTGTCTTGCTCTTGTCCCTCTTCTACTTTCATGTCCTCTTATTTTGTTATATTGGACACATGAGATAAAAATATATTTGGTTTTCTGAGTCTGAATGACTTCACATAGTGTATTGATCACTAAGTCCATGCATTTCCCATCCAATCATATGATTCCATTCCCCTTTATGGATGTATAAAATTCTATGGTGCATTTATGTATGCCACATATTATTATATCTACTCATCAAATAACAGGGAACAAGGCCACTTCCTAGCTGACTATGGGAAAGTGTGCCACAATCGACACCAGTATGCAGATATTTCTGCTAAATGCTGACTTCATTTGTTTTACAAATACAACTACAAGTGGCATTTCTCCAATTTGTGTATGTCTATTTTTCATTTTTTGAGAAACATCTGTATAATTTCCACAGTGGTTGTGTGAATTTACATTCCTCTTAACAGGGTATAAGGATTCCATTTTCATTTGCACCCTGCCAGCACTCAGTCTGTTTTGTGCTCTTGATGAAAGCCATTCTGACTGGGATCAGATGAAAATGCAATGTAGATTTGATTTGCATTTCCCTGATGCACGAAGATGTTGATGATTTTTCATATACTTATTGGTCATTTTTACTTATTGGTCATGTCTTTGGAAAATTGTCTCTTTGCTTTACTCATTTGTTGATAGATGTCAGTGTGTAACTTTTAGAGGTTGTTTATATACCTTGGATATTAATCTTCTATCAGAAGAGTCGATGACAAAGATTTCCTGAAATTGTGTAGGATACCCCATAAGAGTAATTTCTTCCTTTGCTGTGCATAAATATCTTCATTTGATATAATTTCAATTTGCAATTCTAGTATTTCCACTGCAAATAGAGTCTGATTTGGGACATTTTTGGTTGTATCCATGATGTGAATTTTTACACCAATTTGAGTTGATTTTTACGAAGTGTTAAAAATATGGCTCTCTTGTTAATCTTCAACATTTGTGTACTCAGTGTTTTCAACATCATTTGTTAAAAAGACTGTGCTTTCTCCAATCTGCAATTTTGGTCCACATTCAAAAATCAGATGACTATTGCTAAGCATGTAAGTTTATTTCTGTATTCTCTATTTCATTCTATTGTTCTACTTGCTTATTATTTTGCCAGTATCATGATGCTTTTCATATTTTGGTCTTGCAGTATATATTGAGATTTGGTATAGTGAGAAGTTTAGCTTTACTATTTTTTCTTACAATTTTCTAGACTATTATGGATTTTATGCTGCCATATGCATTTTAGTATTTTTTGTAGTTTTTTGAAAAATATCATTGTTGTTTTGGCAGCGCTTACATTGAATATGCCAAATACTTTTGGGAATATGTCCACTTTAACTATATTAATTCAGCTGCTTGTTGGACCTGGGAAATCTTTCCAACTTCTATTGTTTTGTCAGTTTTCTTCTTTTGCATTTTATTAAATTCACTGCAAAGATTTTTCACATACTTTGTTAGGCTAATTACTATGTATTTCTTTTTAAAATTAATTTGCTTGAAATGGCCTTCTGGTTTCTTTTCTCAGTGGGTCCAATATTGATGTATAGACAAATTTTTCATTTTTATATGTGGATATTTTTGTCTTCCTCTGTGATCAATTTGTTTGATAGAACTAATAAGGTTCTCTGGCAGTTTTTTAGGGTCTTCTAAATAATTATAATGGGGTATACCTGTACATTTTTTTATTTAAAAAAGAGAAAAGTCAGAAAAGAACAAAAAGCAAAAGGCATAAACAACAATAGCAAACTCAAGACAATGTCAATATAGGTTTTCACAACAGAATGAAAGAAATTTAACAATGGTTGTTATATTGCATATTTTTCTTTTCTTTTTCCTTTTTCAAAGAAATGAAAGAAAATTAAAGAGAATAGAAAAGCTGAAAAGGGTAGAACAATACCAAATTCAAGGCATTCAAAGGCACAAAAAAATTCTCATCGTAGAATCACTAGTTGATAAATTACTCATTGTCGTCTCAAAAAATAGTTGCCAAATTTACAAAATCAAGGCATAGTGACTAGACACTCAAACCTGTACATTTATTTTGAGTAATGTGTATTTTATAAAACCAATTGCATCCACATTAAGTTAATATATATTTACAATTATAGGTTCTTCTTGATGAACTGTGGATTGTTTCTGTTACCAGTATTTAGTGACCTTTTGTTCCTTCTAATTTTGTCTTAAAGTCAGCTTTATGAGATATGAGTTTAACTAGGTTGCTTACATTGAGATTTTATTTGCATGAAATATCATTTTCAATCATTTCACTTGAAGTCAGTCTGTTTACGTATTTGTGGATGAGTTAAGTCTCTTGCTGGCAGCATATATTTGAATCTTGCTTTATAATCCAATCTGCTGATTTGTGCACTTTAATGGGGGAAATAAGATTGTTTACATTCATGGCTGTTATTTAATTGGATGTATTAATTCCTATCATCCTGTTGATTTTTCTGATGTTGTATCCTTTCCCAGTGTTCATTAGCTTATCTAGTTTGCTTTTCTCCATGCGGTATCCATTTAACTCCTTTCTGTAATGCCTGATTAATGGTCATGAATCCTTTAGTTTATGATTACCATGAATTTCTTTAGTTTTGCTTGTCTTTGAAGGTATTTGTTTATCTAATTTTGAAGGATACCTTTGTTGGATAGAGGAAATACAGTTGTCATAATTTTTTTCTTTTATCGTGAATTATATTGTTCCTTTCCTTAATGTACCTTAGAATTTCTGCTGGTAAATCTGATGTAATATGGATAGATTAGTATTTATAAGTGATTCAAATATTTTCTCTTTCATTTTTGACTATTCTTTCTCTGAATTGTAATCCTAACATTTTAGGTATAATATGAAATAGGAGAGGTCCCTTTTCTGTTCATGTCTATTGGGCTTCTAATTATCTTCTATACTTTAATGTCCATATTTTTCTCAGGATTTGAGAAATTTTCTGCTATTATTTCTCAGATTAGGCCCTTTAGGTTGTGTTACAGAGCTTTTCATAACTCTAAAATGTCTTAACCTTGGTATCAGGTGTTTTGCACATATTTTTCATATTTTGTTACTTTTTTCAAATGATGTCTGAGTATGATAATCCATTTACATTATATTCAGGGATGGAATTTTTCTTTTTTGCTTGGCCAGCCTTACAGGGATAGTTTTCTATTTTTTAACAATTAGGCTTCTTGAGCATTTCAATTTTAAGATTTTGAGTTTTTCAATATTTTTATTTGTAATTTAAATGATTTTTCATTTCTCTTTTTTTCTTGTTTCATTCAGTTGTTTGTAACTTATTTTTGAATTTGTTGATTACCCTTAAAATAATTATTTTGAATTTTATTAGTATATGTTTGTGATACATAATAATTACATTCATCTTGGGTTATTCATACATACACATGTTACTTCTTGATAATTTTTACTCCCCTACTTTCCTTTAGCTCCTTCTTAATGCAAGGCCAGGTGTCAGTAGACAGGTAAAAAATGGAGTAAGGGCCTCTTTACATTTACTAGTTAATCCTAACTAGAAGGAATTAAAAACAATCTTTAATAAAAAAGTTCTCCTGAGAAATAGATCAAGGACAGAAATAGAGAAAGAGAAACCAGATAAAGAAATGCACCAAATGGACTTGGGACTTGCACCAGCAAACCAGAGAGAGAATTGACAGGTAGAGTACAGAGACAGCTAAGTGCACAATGCCATGCTGAGTTAGGTGTCCCTCCCCAACTCTGTTATGACTTATCAAGATGTCCCCACAAACCTCATATGGTCATGGGTGGAGTTGCTTACAAGTTGCTAGATCTAGGGTTTGTGATGCTGATATCAAGGATATGTGTGATACTGGTATTGACTCATGGGGTGATGCTAGTATGAATGGTGCTTATTGAGAGTCAGGAAAGTGACTGCTGTTGGGATAGCTTGCCGCTTGCTACTTGCTTCCTTGTTACTTCACTGCTTTGATCTCTTCCTGCATTCTGACCACCATGAACAGTTTCTCCTCTGTGCTGCCCCTATGCCATGCCACCTTGCCTTGGAGCCAGGCAACTATGAACTAAATCCACTTCAAATTGTGAGCTAACTAAAACTTCTTCCCTTTAAATTATGATGTTGGGTATTTCAGATCAGCAATAAGAAATATAACCCGCATCCTCCAATACAATACAGAAAGACATAAGGGGAGTGGGGATTGACTTACATATTCACTCTAGGGTCACTATATTCACAATATAATTATAGAGTACATTTATTATTCACACAATCCCTTACTAATTTTGAGCTGACCATGAATATGGCACACCTTGCCAGCTAATGAGCCACATCAAAGATAAGATCTTGAGAAATATGTCAAGGACAATTTAAACAGACAGAAGTTACATGTAAATCTTGAGAATCAATGATGCTCAGCAGAGGTGCCCAGAAGTCAATCCAGTTCTGGAAAGTTCTAAGTGTGAGGGAAGGAACAGGTACCTTCCTCTCCTCTAGAAACAGATGGGACCAAAGGTTTGACAGATCCACTATCATTCTGCAGCCCACTAAGCTGATTATATTTTATCAGGATAACAATCTATCTTCTTGTTTCCTCTCCTTTCCTTTTCTTTTTTTACAAAGAGTCTTTCTTGCATTAAACTTTGTCTCTCTATTTTTTATTTTATTGGAAAAAGATAAAGTAATATTTCATAACAAAACAATAGGAGAATAACAATAAGTATTTCACTACATGTTGTTATCTTTAAGGTAGTCGCTCAAGGCACAAGATCTGGACATAAAAATTTCTCTAATCGGTATTAGCATAAAACTTCCTTTTGAATGAACTAAGAGACATACTAGTGTAACTCACACACATATTTTTCCTTTTACCTACTCTCCTTTTCCATTTCATCCATTCTGATTCCTTTTATCATTTTGAACAATTTCTACTCATTTCACAATATGTGTTGTACATTTTAGAAACTATTTACTCTTTCAATTTCTCACACAGGGAGACAATATGATGTTTACACATGTGAGTCTGATTTATTTCACTTATGAGTAGGGTCTCAAGTTGCAACCATTTACATATAAATGTCTCAAATTTATTCATCTTTATGGCTGAGCAGCAAGCCATTGTATAAAAACACCACATCTTTTTTTTTTTTTATCCACTCCTTGGTTGATGGGCATTTGGATAATTTCCAAGATTTAGCTATAACAAATTGTGCTGCTACAAACATGAATGCACATATATCGCTCTAGTATGATGTTTTGCATTATTCTGGGAAGATACCCAGAAGGAGAATAATTGGGTAAAATGGCACATCTAAATCCTAGTTTTTTGAGGGTTCTCCACATTGATGTTCACAGTGGTTTTACACTCACACCAACAGTAATGAAGAGTTCCTTTTTTCCCAAACTCCCTCCAGTGTTTGTTATTAGTTGATTTCTTCTATTTATTTTATTTAAAGAGAAAAAAAACAGAAAAAATGGTAGCAACAATACAGAATTCCAAAGGAAAACATGAAAAGAAAAAAATGCTAAGAAATCACTACTTGATAAATTACATACTGTCATCTTGGAAATACTTGTTCAAGTTAAAAAATTAAAGCATACAAAGTACACATTCAAACAGTGAGTCTGCAAACAGTTCTGCTCATTGTTGTCTTCTTGATGATAGCCATTAAATCTGCAGTGAGATATAATTATAATATCATTTTAATTTGACACTCTTGAATGAACCATGATGTTGAAAACTTTTTCATATGTGTTTGTCACTTGTGTTTCTTCATCTGACAAGTGTGTATTCATTTAAGATGTCCATTTTGAGATTGCTTCTTTGAATTTGGGGTATTTGATTTTATTCAGTTCTTTATATATTATAGACCAATGGATTATATATTATATATCTAAGACCATTGGTTAAAACTTTTCCCACTCTGTGGGCTGTCCTTTCACTGCATTGGTGATTTCTTTTGCTGTGTAAAAGATTTTTAATAAGATGCCATCATTGTTGTTGATTCATTGAAGTATTTCCCATGCAGTGTGGGTATTGTTAATGAACTCTCTACTTATACCTATGTCTTCAATATTTCGACTTGCTTTCTCTTTCAGTATATTTTTCTGTTTTAATACTTAGATCTTTGATCCATTTTGACTTTAGTTTAGTGCATAGTGATACACATGGGTTTGGTTTTAGTCTTTGACATGTAGAGAGACAGTTTTTCCAGCACCATTTATTAAAGAAGCTATCATTCTTCCATTGAACATATTTGACCACTTTGACAAAGATAAAGTTGCTGCATATGCAGTTGTTTCTGCAACATGTATCCTGCTCCACTCATCCTTAGGTCTATTTTTTGCCAGTATCATGCTGATTTTATTTCAGTAGCTTTGTAGTATAATTTCAAGTCAAGGATTGTCATTTCTTGTGGCTTGCCTTTGTTGCCAAGAACTGCCTTGCTAGTCTATATGTCTTTTATCCTATATGAATTTTAGAAATGCTTTCTTTAGATCTGTGAGCTATGTTAATGCTATTTTGATTGAGATTGCATTAAATCTGTATAACAGTTTGGAAGTATGGCCACTTTCTCTATTTAGGTTCTTCCTATTGAGGAGCAAGTGATACTTTCCATTTTCTAATATTCTCTTCGATCGCCTTTTTCAGTGTACTATAATTTTCAATGTATATATCCTTTACTTTCTTTGTTAGATTGATTCTTAAGTATTTAATTTTCTTGAATCCTATTATGAAAAGTGTAGTTTCTCTAACTTCTCTTGTGGTGAATTTGTTGCTTGTGTACAGTATTGCTATTGATTTTTGAGTGCTGATTATATTACTGAATTTGGTTGTTAAATCTAGAACTCTTTTGGTGAAGGTTTTGGAGTATTATATGTAGAGTATCAAATCTTTGAATAAAGATAATTTAATTTCTTCCTTTCCTATACTTATTCCTTTTTATTTTTCTCTCTTATATAATTGCCCTGGGTAACCTTTGCAGAACTATATTAAATAGGAGTGGTGATAGTAGACATCTTTTTCTTCTTCATGATTTTAGAATTAAAACTTTCAACTTTTATCCATTTATTACGGTATTGGCTGTTGGTTTGTCATATATGTCTTTTTGTCAGATTGAGGTAAGGGCCAGCTATTACTATTTTCTGTTGAGTTTTATCAGGAATGGGTGTTGAACTTTGCAAAATGCTTTTACTGCATTTACTGACATGAACATGTGATTTTTGTCTTTTGCTCTGTTGATATGGTGTATCACATATTTTTGATTTGTGTATGTTGAACCATCCCTTCAGATTATATGATGAATCTCATTTGGTCATAGTGTGTAATCTTAGGGGATTTCTGTATTCTATTTGCTAGAATTTTATTTAGGATTTTTGCATCTATGTTTGTTAGGGGGATTCACCTGTAATTCCCTTTTTTGGTTGGTGCTTTCTTTGGTTTTTGTGTCAGAGTAATACTTGTCTCCAGATATGAGTTAGGGAGCATTGCTTCCTTCTCAATTTTATTAAAGAGCTTGAGGAGTATTTGATAACAAATCTTCTCTAAAATTTTTGTTGAATTCAACCCTGGATCAATCAGGACTTGGTCTTTTCTTTGTTGGTAAGTTTTAATTACATTTTCAATTTCACTAACTTCATCTCCTTTTTTGGTGGGAGGAGCTGAGTTTACAATTCCAGTGGGCTGCTGGGATAACAGAGCAGCTGTGTTTGTCCCTCAGGTGAGACAGTACGACCTCCATTCCCATCTGCACTGAGTTTACTTCTGTATTTTCTACCAATTTGCTTTTATTTTCCTTTTTAAAATATTTCCATGTTGTATTTCCCACATTAGAAGAACCATAAAATATTTAAGTTTTTATGTCTGAATGATTTTACCTACAGTTATAGTCTCAAAATCCATCCATTTTACTACAATTGACTCAAATTCATTGTTCTTTACAACTTAGTAGTTCCCCATATATTCTATATATTCTTTATCCATTCATCTATTGATCGACATATTAGTCACTTCTATAATTTAGCTATTGTGAGTTGTGCTGCTATAAACATGGATACATATTATCTTGTCTCATTTGTCTGGTGTTTTCTTCACTTTGATAGCACTGGAATCATTTCTTTTGGATTTGAATTTTGCAGAAGTCATGTAGAATTTTTTCACATTTCTTTTCTTTATCTTTTTCTTTCTTTTTTTCTTCCTTTACTTATTTATTTACTTATTTTGTCCTTTTGAGACAGTGTTTGCCTATGGAGTTCAGGCTAACCTTAACTCATTTCGTAGCACACGCTGGCCTCTAAATCATAGCTGTTCTTCTGCCTCAACATCCGGAGTGCTGGGCTTACAGCTTGCACCGACATGTCCATATTTTATTTCTTTATTGAGTTTTGTGGTTCTTCCACTTTTATTTGAGGACCTTAGGGTTATTGATGTTGCATTTTAAATGAGTTGCTTTTTTTAAATAAAATTTTGGAATTAATTCTTGATGGATTTATTAGTGTACTCTGCATCTGATATTTTGCTTGTGATTATTGTGTTTTGATACTTTTCTTATTTATTTATTTATTTATTTATTTATTTTTGGTAATGGGTACCCAGATCAGGTAGGCTTGCCATCTGCTTGCCAGGCAGACTCTGAGCCACTGAGCTGTATCCCTGCCCCAAAACGTTTCTGTGTTAATATGTTTTCTTAGTGCTTGAGCAAAGTCTCTTACATAAGTTAGAGGAGCATGAGTATAATTTGTCATAACCATTTCAGTCCAATTTTGCCTTCTAGAGGAAGGTGTACTATAAGAAATCTGTCAAGGAGCAAAGAATAGGGGAAGTGCCTTGCGCAGGAAGGTGTGGAGGGTGAATACATATAATCCCTAAATTCATACCTCTTTGACCCAGTTTCTCCAATTTGGCTCTGCCTCCTCATAGTCTATTCTCCTATGAAGTACTCACTGGCTAACCTTTGATGAGATTATGTTATCACAATCCAATCACCTCCCTGGAGACTCTGATTCCTGAGAAATTTATACTCATTATTAACTAGCACAAGTTTGTACTATGTAGAAGCCAAAGGGACCCAATTTTTCATTACGTGTATCACAAGAATGTGATGCCTCTGGTATTCTGGGAAGTTGTGTTTTAGATGACTGATGATATGGGGTGATATTTCTGCAGTCACTTGTTTAATCTTGTCAAAGCTGTGTTGTTTCTATTGTGTTGAAACAATCTATATTAGAAAACCTTGTATATGAGATGTTTATAAGAGTTATGATATTTTTCTCTGATAATGGTGTTCAGGTGAATTCTCAGCCATGAAAATGTAAGCCCTTGGGCCAGGGATTTAGCTCAGTGGCATAAATGCCTGCCTGGCAAGAGCACAGTCATGAGTTCAATCCCCGGTACCAAAAAAAATAAAAAGAGAGAAAGAAAATGTAAGCCCTTCACAGCTATTGTTACTTGGAGTGGTGTTGTCAGGAGATATCTTTGCCTTCTCTGTTCTTGAAGCACCCCCAAGATTCAGCAGGTCCAGGTCATAGCTCAAGTAAGGTAAAAGTTTTTCTCAACCTGACTATCACTGAAGCTCAGTGGTAATGCACTCATGCACTGTGTTTCCTGTTTTGGGCTTGATCCCCAATTTCACTCAGGAAGGAGAAAACAAGCAGTACTGAAAACAGCATAAAAATAAACAAAGTGTATGAATACAGTAATAATCACTTGAGAACTATATCAATGACAACACTGGTAACAAGATGGGGACCAAAAAGTTTAAAATTTGTTAAAGTAAAATTTACTGTGATGAAGGAAAAGAATGGCAGCATAGGAAACTTATCAAACTATAAAGGAAAATGATAAGAATACAAGGAAAGTCTTGAAAAACAGAAATGTAAAAATAACATTAGGATGGATTATGAAAGAAGAAAGAAAAGAAAAGGAGAAAAGAATCAAAAGTTCCTTCAGCCTGATGTGTTGAGATTAGAGACTGTTGTTCCCAGGCATATATTCAGTCATTCCAACAACTTCACTCTGCACCCAGGGGTGGGGACTGTCCAGGACTCAGTACTCACTGCCAGTACTCTATACCAGTGGGCAATGTATTCTCAGCTTGTGTACCCATGTAGGTGGCCGTTTTGCAGGATGGGAGTCATCCCTCTCATAGGCACAACTTTATTTCCACATGGGGTTTCTACAGAACACATTTAAACCCAGACACCACTCGGCACTCAATGGTGTTGTGTATGTCTGGATTATGGAAGGCCCTCTCACTGCACTGTAAGTGCTGGGCCAGACTTGTAGTCCACACCCAGCCTGGGGAATGCAAATGTTCATGCTTCCCCAAGTTATCTCAAACTGCAGACCCTGGTTTGTGTGAGTCATGTGAGCCTACAGATTTCAGGACCTGGTTTTGTGTAAGAAATATGACAATTACCTAATATCTTGCTGATGCAAGGATGCTATGAAGAATGTTGGGGTAACAGTCCAACTTTGGAGTTTTTGTTGAGTGGTTCAGAGAAACATTGATTTTGCCAGCCTGAGTTTTTGGCATTTCACACTTTGCCATCCTGGTTACTTTCCCACGACATGTCCAGCATAACCAGCCTCCATTCAGTTAATCTGTCAGACTTCCTTCCCCACTGCCCTCCTCCATCAGAGCCTGCAC
>PVJX010047068.1:0-12031 GCA_004027295.1 Dolichotis patagonum | reverse complement strand
GCTGCAATCTTATCTTCGAGGTCTGAAATTCTATCTTCACTTTCATTGAGGCGGTTTTTACAGCTTTCAATAGAATTTTTCATTTCCTGTATGTCTCTTTGCATCTGCTTTATGCATTCTGTTTGTTTCTTATATTGTTCTTTGAGGGATTCTATCTGTTTGCTTTGTTCCTCTAATTTTTTAGCTGTGTTTTCACTAGATACGTTCACTATTTCTTTCACTATTTTTATCAATTCTTCTTTTACCTGGGCAAGTATTTCTGATTTGAATTCCTCCATAGCTTTCCCTATTTGCATATTTATTTCATTTGATATCATTTCAGACATTTCAGGTGTATGGCTTCTTTTTTCTTCTATGTACACAGCTTCTAAGCTTTCTTGGGGAGGGCTAGGGCTTTGAGCTTGCCTTTTCGTCTTTCCTTTTGTCATTTTTCTATATTTCCTTGCTTTGAGCGGTGTTCCAAAGCTTTCTCTGCATGTGTGACGAATTACCTCTTGCACCCTCAGGTCCTGGAGGGCCAGTGGCTCCCCAACAGGCTCTTGGCTTCCTCACAGGGTCCTAACTCCCCTCTGTGGGCTCCTGGCTCCCTAAGTTGTAAGGCGAATGCTGGGTGTGGTCAACCCGGAGCCTGTGGAATCTCAGGCAGGCCAGGCCACCATGCTTTGTCCCAGGCAGGTCTCCAGGAGGTTCCCTGCGAGTGAAGGGTGGGCCTACAGGTCCCAAAGAGTCAGGCCTAAATGCTGGTTTCTGCAAAGTTCCTGGTCCAAAACAGACCTGGCCAAGATACCAGTCTCCACAATATTCCCAATCCAAACAGCCCAGACCTCTCTGCGGGTCCGGGAGGTTCCCAGTCCCAAAGAGTCAGGTCGCAATGCTGGTCTCTGGGAGATTTGCTGGGGGTGAAGGGTGGGGCTACGGGCCCAAACAGACCTGGTCCAGGTGCCGGTCTCAGGGCAGTTCCCTTCGGATGAAGAGCGGGCCTACCAGTCCCAAACAGTCGCGCCGAGATGCTGGTCTGTGCAGACTTTCAATCCAAACAGCCCGGGCCACTCTCCGGGTCCCGGAGGTTCGGGTCCCACAGAGTCAGGCCACGATGCTGGTCTCTATGAGATTTCCTGGGGGTCTGTGTTCAGTTTTTGATAGCTTATCTTTGGTTTCTTTCAAGCAGTTTAGCCAGCTTTCTATGGAGTCTTTAGTTTCCTGATAATCTCTTTGAATCTGCTTCATGAATTCTAGGTTTTTTCTGCATTCTTCATTAAATTTTTCTCTCCTTTTCTGTTCCTCCATTCTTCTGTCTGTGTCTTCTTGAGAGGTGCCCAGCCTTTCTTTCATTAATCTACTTATCTCTTGTTTAATTTGAATTAATATTTCAGTTTTGGTCCCGCTTACGAGATCCTGAAGATATCTCTTTATGTCCGCTAATGCTGTGTTTGATGATGCATGTTTGCTGCCCTCAATCTCTTTTGTATTTACCTCTCCTGGATCAATGTTCTCAGGGTTGGGGGCTGGGGTTTTTTCTTATTTCTCCCTTTCATCATGTTTTTGGTCCTTCCATACAAGTGTACAGTGTAATTCCCAGACCCTTTTCTTGTTGGTTAAGGTTCCTCTAGAGGGTGCAGGCTAGGAGCTTTTGCCCTCTTCAGTAGGCTATCAGAGATTAAAGTTCACGCGCAGGCATGTGCGCTGTCTCCTCTCCTCCGGGCCAGTCAACCTTTGCAGGCTTTCACTGTGTCATTGTGTGCCGATCTCAGGGAATTAATTTGTAGCTTCTCACTGGGTCCCGGCCAGGGGCACGGACTAGTCCAAGCAGATTTCACCAATCCGCTCGACAAGGGGAGCAACCAACTGAAGCCACTTCCTTATGGAGTTAGGGCTGTCCTTCCCAAATCCAACATGTCGTCCAGTCAGTTTCCCCTTTCCTGTGGGAGGGTCTTATTCCCATCACTCACCGCGTCTTGATGCCGATCCCCAAAAACTGCTGGGTTCCCTGACCTCCGACTTCACCGCAGCTGCGGTGCAAATTCACAGTGCCTCTGGGTGGGTCGTGTGCAGGGCCGGTCCAGGCGAGCCGCACACAGGGCTGTTTAGCTCCGGGCTCCAGCGACTCAAGCCAGTCTTGGCGTAGATCGCTTGGTCAGGTCTCCGGCAGGGATTCAGGTGGCTTGAGGAGGGCGCTGTGTTCGCTGATCTTAGCTTCTCTTATTGTAGCCCCAAGACCTCATATTCAAGCAGTTTTTTGCACTTTAGTTTCTTTGTGGGTTGTGAGATTCCATCTCTCTCTGTTTGGGTCTCTCCAGGGTGTTTTATTCTGGCATTTGAGCTGTCTCTCTCAGAGAGGGTCCCTTTCCTTCTACCTACCAGTCCGCCATCTTTGGACTTCCCCCATCCTGCTTCATTTTAAGAGTAAATTTTAGGGGCTGTGATAGAGAGTAGTGCACATAAGGTCCTGGGTTCAATCCCTAAATGTTAATGGCAGTTTTTATTTTGAGTCAAAATATTAATCTTTACTGTCTGTGGAAATACAGTATGTTCAAGTTTATAATATTTGTAACACCTATCCATCTAACCCTCTTTTCTTATGTTGTAAATATTGTTTTTACCTGTTTGATTTTACTAGAAGTCCTTATTTAAGTACACTGATGACTTACTAAAAATAAGAGGATATCTTATGTTATACAGAGATGTACTTACTTTATACAGTCATAAAAATCATAAAACTTTCCAGAAGTCATGTAATTTGACCTTTTGCATTTGGTCTATTCAACACATAAATCATTTTAGTTAAGTAAAACTCACTATACTTTTATGAATTCAGGGAAGATTCTACAACCTGAAGTACCTGGGGCTAAACAAACTTTTTGTTGTTTTGAAGTACTAGGGATTGAACCCAAGATCTTCACACTGAGCAATAGCCTTAGTCCTTTTTATTTTGTTTTGAGATTGGGTCATGCTAAGCTGCCAGTGCTTGCCTCAAACTTTTATTATTTCTGCCTCATTCTCCCAAAGTGCTAAGATTGCAGGTGTACACCCCCATACCTGCTCTGCTATTTTATTGTTAATCCAGATCTTCTAGTTAGTGTTTTGTTGGTGGGAGCAAAAAACCTGTTCGTTTGATATCCATTCATTTAAAATGAATTGTAGGGCTGGGGTGTAGCATAGTAGTAGAGTTTGACCCCCAACTTCACAAAGTAAATAAATGAAATTAAATGTAAAGCTATAGAAATTTTTCTTGCAGGACCATCTTTTTTTTTTCTCTTTTGTTTTCTTGATTAACAATATGAGGAAGTATCATAGTGTGTTAGAACACAGGTATTGAGGAGAGACAGAAGGTAATCATTTACTTAAGTTTCTCCTCAGCTTGTCAGATTGTTAAATTCACATCAACCATATGCCGTCATGATCCCATTTATTGCCCATTATGTGAAAGTCCAATTTTAGATAATGAAGGTTACTCCATTACTATTTTCAAAATTAAATTTCCTATCCAAGATGAACTCTGAAGAAAAGTCTTGACTGTGTCTCCTGCTTCCTCAACAGCAAACAGAAACCCCTAACTTTGTTCGTGATTGAATCTTAAAGCTCTTTGTCAATATACCTACATGAGCATGAGCATATTTCCCGGTTGAGACTGTAGCTCTTAAAACAGGACTTAGAAAGTTCCTTGATTTCTTTAATATTCTTACTTTTGTGCTTTCTTTGGAACTTAGCTAGATTGTCTCTTTCTGTTATTCCCTAATCTCATAATCACTGCCTAACTAGTAGAACTCAATCAGCAGGTGGAGAGACTATAAGTGGAACTACTTTTGGAATGGGAAGAAGTTATAGGACACTTGGATGAAGAGGTGGCCTTCTGTGCTGTTCATTGCTTTCTGTGTGTGAAGTGTAGGAAAATCTTGATCTGGGTGACTCTTGTTCCTTCAGTGTGGGTACAAGATGTTAACCAAACATGGGCACTAAAGTGCAGTAGATGTTTCATAGATTTTTGTAAGATTCTAGAACAGTATTTATGTCTCTTGAGTTTGTCTGCCTTCCTCAGGTTTTCTCCCACATGGCTTCCTTCACTCATGTATTCTTACTCATGTGCAAAGTGAGCTTGTCATCATACTTCAGGAAACTCAGTCCCTGAAATTTTCTAATAGATATTCATTCAATACTGTTGGTAAAATGTAGTATGTACATACCAACAGATTATAGGATTTGATAAATGTTGTAATGTTATATATGAAAATAGTTAAAATAGTCCTCAAAATTAAAATTTAATTTAATATGCTTACATTCCTTTTATTGTTCCCTTAATAGGGGTAAATTGTTTACCTAGCTGTTTCATGAATTTCAAATCCTGTAACTTTGTCTTAGAAATTTAAAGTATTTGAATATTAATTTCTAAGAAAATATTGAAATGGGGGTAAAGTACAGTTATTTCTGAAAGATTGTATATTACATTCTTTAAATCTTGTAAAGTTTAGAATGTGATTGTGAGAATTGCTAATGAGAGATGGTTAGAGTCATTCAACAGTGCCTCCTGCTGGTGAGAGTGTAGACTTCTCCAAAAAAGGAAAAAGGAAAGGTAACAGATTTTCTTCAGGGCTGAATTCTGAGAAGTTACTTGAAATAATTCATATTCCTTTTTTCGGGGGGGGGGGTTACTGGGGATTGAACTCACAACCTCGTGTTTGCCAAACAGGCACTTACACTGCTGAGCTAAACTCCCAGCCCTTCATATTCCATTTTTAAGAGTTATCTGGAAAGATATGACTTCTTCCAGGTGATAAATTTAGATTCATATTTAAAGTATTGTTACCAAAGATAATTGGAAGCTGAATCAGTTGGAAGGGGTGCTGGTCTGTAAGGTGATACACTAGAAAGCTATCCCAAGCCAGATTGCAAGCACACATCTGTAGTCCCAGCACTCTTGAAAGGCTGAGACAAGAGGATTAGAATTTCAAGTCAGCCCAAGCAACATAATGACTTAATGAGATCCTGTCATTAATTAATTAATTAATTAATTTAAGAGCTAAGGATGCAGTTCATTGTGAAGGCCCTGAGTCCAGTCCCCAGTATGCGGGGGGGGGGGGGGGGAGGTGCAGGGTGGTGCCCATTTTTTAACAGAAAAAAAATACTATGTTTTAATTATTATCGTTTGCAAATTGCCACTAAAGTACAGCACCAGATTGAAATTAAAGCTGTTCTTTAGCAATGAAAAGGTAGGAAAATATATATTAAAAAGATCAGATGCAGGAAGATCACTAAGGACTCATTATACAAAGATGGTTAATACTATTTCTTAATTAAAGTTATGGTCACGTTTTGTTTTCATAAACACACCACTTTGGCGCAGAGATATTAGGAATTTAAAGCAATTTAGAGAAGTGTTTTAAATGGAAAAATTGTTTAGTTCTTAAGTCATACATTTACTGTATTTCCATTTGTCTGATCTGATTGACACAACTTTAACTTTAGGAACTGTTGATTTCTTAAAATTCCAAGCTACTTTTTTAATACAGGTAACTGTATTTCTGCTTTCCTGATGCATTTCATTGTTTCTTTTTAAACAGGGGCTAATACAGGAGATCAATGATTTGAGATTGAAAGTTGGTGAAATGGACAATGACAGACTTCAGTATGAAAAAAAGCTTAAATCAGCCAAAGTAAGTTTGTCACTGGCTTCAGAAAAAAACAAAGGAACTTTTTAAACAAATGGCTCCAGTATTCATCTATGATCAATAATAGAAATAAAATATATTTCTACTATATAATAATGAAGTTATTTTACAAGTGAGTTAAGCTTTACCTCAAGCTACCAACCTTCTTGAACTTATTGTTGTTTTAAATAAAAAAACAAAGCTTAACTAATCTGCCGGAATGTAACCTGCTATTTCTCTGGAGTTATCTAACCTTCTTGAAAATTGATGCTATTTTCTTGTACTTAGCTTGTCTTTTTCTATCTAGTTTTCTTTCACTGCTTTGTCTCTCTACCAGTCTTTAATGGCCAAACTTTCTAGCATGAAAATCAAGGTGGGTCAGATGCAGTATGAAAAGCAGCGGATGGAACAAAAATGGGAGTCACTGAAGGTGTAGTAGACTTGGAATGATGGGCTCTACAGCCTGTTGCTTTCTGGCTTGTGTTGTTTTGCTGTGATGCTGTTTTCAGTGGTATGTGGATTGATTTTGTATGTTTGTCATCTGTTTATGAAAAATATGCACAATGCTGATTAAATGATCAGTGAGAGCCCTAATATTCTTTTCAGAAATATCTGAATAATTAGTAAAATATAAGGTAAAATGATAATATTACTTTATAAATTAAATCTAATCCTCTTAGGCTGTCTGAGCTCCAGACATTGTAAAATACTTATAAAAGTTACCTGGTAAAAGAATTCTATTTCATATAAATAATACTATTCTCTTTCGGGACTTTTTTGAAAGTAGATATATACAGAAACTGACTATATCATGGCAGTGAGTAGAAATTACTGCTGCACAATGAGAACAACCCATACCAGGGTTGCTAAAATGTGTGATGTCCACTCTTACCATAAGCCAAAGTTTAAGGCTTCATCAATGGGCTACATCTTTTATCTTGCTAAGCATAATAAACATATGTAGAGACTCTGAAAATAAAATGTGGCATCAAATATAAAGGCATGCATGCATAGCAGCATTGCATACTCTGTTTTCTGTGTGAAATACAGCCAGCAAAATATAAATTTGCTAATGCTAGTTGTTTACTAAAATGAAATTAAAGTTTAAAATATTAGCAAATAGAACTAGAGTCACAAGCTTTTGCAGTTACATACTTTTAAAATAATCTTCTTAGATTCACTTTTTCCCATTTCTGTGGAAGATTCTGTCCGTAAGTGATGAGGATGAATTATTTAGTTCCATGATTTCCTACCTTGTCCACTGATTAATCTTAGTTCTTATGCCGGCATGAGAGCCACCCTGAAATGCTGAATGAATATCAAGTGACTCTTTTCCAGTCTGCATTTTATCTGGCTTTTATGACACTAATTTTGATTTGATTATCTTTTTGATTAACTTGGTCAGATTTTTAAAATTAACATAAGCTCTAAATCTTAGGACCATCCTAGTCTTGATTCTTTTTTATAAAAATTCTTTTTAATTAACTCACAAACTTGAAATAAAGGTGCCATAATTATTATAAATAAATTGGACTATTTATTTCTTACTTATTGCCACTAATTTCTTATATGTATGTCTAAATTCATGAAGATTTTTGTTTCATTCTCACAATCCAAGTATTGATTTATTTTTTTCCAATTATTGATTTAAAGAGTTAATATGTTCTCTAAATATTCCTTTTACTCATAAACTACTATTTTAAAATGAATTCACAAATTGTAGGATGAACTGGCATCTTTAAAAGAACAACTAGAAGAGAAGGAATCTGAAGTAAAAAAGCTGCAAGAAAAATTGGTTTGCAAGATGAAAGGAGAAGGGCTTGAAATTCTTGATAAAGGTGAGACTGTTCCTTTAAGATTTATTACTCTACTTTGTTAAAATCGTCTAAATCTAGAGGAGAAACTGGTATTAGTCAATGTGTAGTTTAGCACCGAAGAGAAGAAAGAGTAGCAGAGGCCCTTAGCCGGGCGAGGTGCAGCGATATTGCTATGATACTGCTATAAGGAAGTCGTGAGCTGCTTCTTGGGCATCTGGAAAAGAGCCCTTTTGTGTTTTATTAGAATTCATTTTAGAGTGCTAAATTATGGATTTTTATCAACTTGGACAAATTGCAAAAGGGAAGTCAAGCAATAAATAAGACCCATTACTGTGTCCCAAGATTGTTTCCCTGATCTGTTTTTAAATAAATGTATTAATTCACCCAAACTTTTTCATAACTGGGGAGAATTTTTGAGTATAATTACATGGATTCTGATTAATAATGTATTATATTAAAGAGAAAAATAATTGAATGAAATTTTGTTGGTACTGAGGAATAAACCCAGGGCCTTCACACTAAGCCACATCGCCAGCCTTTCTTCTTTTTTTTTTTTTTTTTTTTTTGAGATAGGTTCTCACCCAGTCACTGAGTTACCCAGGCTGGGCTCAACCTTATGATCCTCCTGCCTCAGCCTCCCAGAGTGCTAGGATTATAGGCATATGCCACCATGCCTGACTAAAGGAGATGTGCTTTTCAAAAAATTCTATTTGAAAACATAAATATATAACATCTAACAATGCTAGGTTAAATTCAAACTGTCTTTGTAATTGCAAATGAGTTTTTGTACTAAAAGCAATTTCTGGCTCATTTGAAATGGAGCAGATTCCAGTTATTGTAGCTTTAGCTCATTTTTTTTTCATTATATGAAAATGAGCAACATTTTTGTCTCTCTAATGAGGAATTTGAGTTAAATTACCTCTGAAGTTTCTTGCTTTAGAATATCATGGCTTCATGTACCTGTATGTATCGCAATTCCCTATCCATCTGAAAACTCAATTTATCACACCTTCAGAGAGTTGTATTATTCCCCCTATATTGGCATTATGTAGAATATTGTTAAACAGCATGGAGAAATAAGCCATGCTTTTAAGCTTGATTGGGGCTTCAGGATAGGTACTAGAGATTGAACCCAGGCTCTCACACATGCCAAGCTCAGGTTCTGCCATTGAGTTACATCTCCACCCCCACTTTGTAGAGTTTCAAGAGTACAATAGGATCCGAGGACTTGTGGACAGGAGAATTTATTAGAGTAGCGGTGCTCACAGTCTGATTTGAGGACTAGAACCAATCTGTTGAACTATAGTGCACAAGTAGATTAACACAGGGGATTGAGAGCAAGTGATCAGACTTTGTGACAGTCTGATATTAGCACATTTAACTAACTGCTTCTTTCATGGGTTCATCTCACCAAACAGAAGATAGACCGTTTCAGTATTGCTGAACTTGAGTAGTCAGCTGGATAGGACATAGCAGTATACTCGTCATATTCCAGAGAACTAGTGATTGAACTGTGGCAGAAGTTAAGAAACTTCCAAAGGAATATTACCTAGTTTTTCATCACACATGATGTAAGACACAGTTGCTTGTAAGTCAGATTTTCATGTGAAAAAAAGCAAGGTTCAGAAAAATGAAGATGCCAGGCATGGTGGAGTATGCCTGTAATCCCAGCACTGAGAGACCGAAACAGAAGGATCACCCTAAGTTTAGGGCCAGCCTAAGTTATGCAGTGAGACCCTCTCTCCAAAAAAGAAAGAGAAAAATGACCAGAGGCAGTAACATGAATTTAGGCCTGCTCATCAGTTATGGTACATTTTCTTTCAACTCATACAGAGTATTATTTATCCTGAAGTAACAAAATAGTGCTTCATATTGTGTTTTTGTGAGGTTAGGTTCCTTTTATTTTAGGTAAAAGGAGATAATATTTATTGTTGTGATGTGTGCTAACTTCCAATTCAATGGATTTTTCTGCACAGATGAAAATTTTAAAAAGAAGCTCAAAGAAAAAAGTAAGGTTTTTGGTGTACTTCTACCAGCCTTTACATTCACCTTGTTCACCAGAAGTACTACCTTGTTCACTGCATGTGTTTTACAAACAGTTCTGTCATCAAAAATGTATTGCTTCATCAATAAGCCCTCCATTTCTTCAGAGTATACATAACAAAGGCCAGACACACAACAAAAACAAGGGGGTAAAGACCATTCTGTATATTTTACCTTATTCATCCCTCTTGCTCCACAGTTACAACACAGCAAATGGAGGTAGAGATCAGAAATATTTCCTCTGATGATACAGTGAAGAGAAAAAAGTAGCATTTATACTGTTGTGCAAACCCACTGTTTAAGATTTACCATGGTTGAAGGATCCTTTTGAACTTTGCTTTTGCTTTTTCATGCTTTGAAGTTCATTATTTGGCTATATTAGACACTTCGTTATATCCTCTTGAGGTTAACAAAAGAAATTTTATTTAGGCTGATTCATGGAGTCTGGATTTATGACACACAAAGATAACTAATGGATTCCTTCCCTCAAGCACTGAATCATTAAGTCAAAGGTATTTGCAAAAGAAAGAAGGAAAGAAAGAAAGGATTTAAATTTAAAATGTTGTCAGTGTCAACTGATTGTTTTAAAAGTTACTGTTTTTCTCAAGCATGTAACTGTAAGTGAATATTTTTATTTCAATTTTTAAAATTTATATCACTTTTGGCTGAACTTTTTGTCTTTCAAATATTTTAGTTTTTTTGTTATCCAAATAACATGCTTTTTGTATTTGAGTGTCAAATTTTAAGGAAAATCATCCTCGGCTTACTTTATGCTCAGCCTTTATGTCTTGAAATGTTTTAAACTAGTGTGGAAATGAAGTTTATAGATGAAGCAAAGTACTTACCCTTCTCTGTGGAATCTACGCGCGGCTTGAGCATGACTATTGTGTGAACGCCATGCTGTATTGGGCTCTTCCCACAAGTGTCTGTGTCTTGATTATAACTGTGTATCATTCTCTCTGCTTTGATCATTATGTGCACCATTATTACTCTCTGCTTACTTGTTTTATAGTTTCTTTCTATTTTAAAAAAAACTGTGTTTTTTATGTTTACAGCACCCAAGTTCTATCCTCAGTGTTGTGAAGAAAATGTTGCAGTGAGGGGGAGGATAGTTAGCTCCTACTGTTTTTCTTAGAGTGACAACTGTTTGGATGAGATAAGAGGTGTTTATCTTTTGGATAGTCTCTAAAGAATGTAGGAGTACTAAATGTGCCCCTTCTAGAAACCATTTAAAATAGATGATTAACATTTTACCTTAAGCCATTGCAGGAAGAGTATCTTATACACATTAACTAAATTGATTTCTGATTTGCTGTGTTATTTTCAGATACTGAAGTACAAAAAATGAAAAAGGCTGTGGAATCTTTGATGGCAGCAAATGAAGAAAAGGTATCAGATGACATTTACATGTTGTTGTTGTTGTTGTTGTTGTTGTTGTTGTTTTGGGCTTTTTAAAGACAAGGTCTCACTGTGTAGTTTAGGCCTGTCTTGATCTGACTGTGTAGCTCAGGCTGGCCTGTGATCCTCCTACCTTGGCCTCAAGTGCTGAGATTACAGGTGCACCCACCATGCCCAGCCCATGTGGACTTTTTGGAACACCATTTTGACCATTGCATGCAGCTTTCTTAGTTTGAAACTATTGACAGTAAGAGGCAGCGTTCTCTCTCCCTTCCCGGGCATATGTAGTCTTGTTGAGGAAAATTCCCAAGTCAAACAGAAAGGAAGACTGTTCCCACTGAGGAGATAAGAAGGCAGCCATTTAATGTTTGCACCAGCAGACTGTTGCGGGATCATTCTGAAAGGCAACAGCCCTGAGTTTACAGAGAGCTTAGTTTATGTAGCATTTAGAAGTGGGAAGCACTGTTTTCTTAGTCTCTATTGCATTAATTTCTGCTCTAATCTTTATAATTTCCTCCCTTCTTTTGGCTTTGGGCTTGGCTTGCTCTTCTTTTTCTAGATGTTTGAGTTGTAGCATCAGGTTGTTTATTTGTGTCCGTTCTGTCTTCCTGATGTGGGAACTCAATGCAATAAATTTTCCTCTGAGGACTGCTTTCATTGCATCCCACAAAATCCGGTAAGTTGTGTCTGTATTTTCATTTACTTGTAGATATTGTTTAATTTCTTCTTTAATTTCCTTTGTGACCCACTGATTGCTCAAGAGTGTATTATTCAGTTTCCATGTGTTTGTAGGTTTTTTGCAATTTCTTTTATCATTAATTTCTAGTTTCACAGCACTATGATTCGATAACATGCATGGGATAATTTCAGTTCTTTTGCATTTACCTAAGTATGTTCTGTGGGCTAGTATATGGTCTATTTTAGAGAATGTGCCATGTACTGCTGAGAAGAAGGTGTATTCTGATGTTGTTGGATGGAACACTCTGTATACATCTATCAAGTCCATTTGTTCACAGGTGTGATTCAGTTCTGTTATGTCTTTGCTGATTTTCTGTCTAGCTGATCTGTCCCTTTGGGTCAATGGTGTGTTAAAGTCTCCTGTTATAATTGTATTATTGCTTATTTGATTTT